>WSYH01009366.1:0-26173 GCA_036426205.1 Ascaphus truei | reverse complement strand
GAAGGACATGGAAGGGAATGGGGTCGACAGGGCAAAAATGGGAGAGAGAGAAAGAGATCACTAGCGGACACATCTCCTCTGTGACAGTTAAAATAGTTGAGTAGGTTGAGGAGAGTTATAAAGAGGGGATAGAATGTGAAGAGGAAAGAAAGTGGCAATGTCACAGGAGACCATGCTTTTACACAAAAAATACCGGGATCCTTTATGAGCAAAAGGAGATACAAATAAATTGACTTTATTTACACATTAACATACACATTTAATTGAACAAAATAATACGAAAAGACACTTAGTTACGATGTTAACTCTGGTTACAGGAAAGAATAGATGGAACTCAGGTGAATTTTTGACAGCATGTTGGCCTCTACTCCTGACTGGCTGCACGGACTTTTAAAACCGCACAAGTCCTATTTTTACCCATGTGCAACCAACTCGCGCGTGGGACAAAACATCCACCTATTTGGCAAGGTTCGCCCATACTTCAGGGGTGCCTGGCAGAGGCCTGCAAAGGTATACTGCGAGATGTGCAAAATCGCCCTTAAGCCTCTCGCACACTAGCCAAGCCCACCTCCCTGGGACATGTTGTCTGCCTTCCCTGACACCTGGACATATGTCAGGGAAAACTATATCTCCACCCCACTGCAACACTTGACAGGTCAGTTCTTGAACTAAGGGCCTTTTTTCAGACACAGGAGAAACCTAATCAGCAGTTATGGCTTTAGAAACCAGAGTCTAATATGCATTGCTTAGCTCACTGGGATTGCCTGCCATGCATTTAAAGGCCTAGTACTTAAACACTAAGGGCCTATTCAGAAAGCCTCGATAAGCCCTATCGAGCACTTATCGCCCAAAAGGACTCGTATTCAGAATAGCCTCGATCAGTTTTTGCTGGATAACGCCTGTATCGGGCAAATTTTATCACCATCCGGAAATTCGACGATGAGCAGCGTTCAGCCGTTATAGACCCTTTTCGGATGGTTGATAAACTCGCGTGATTCAGAGATCCGCGAGCCGGCTGTCAGGCCATATCGCCAACCCATCGCCGCCCTAAATGGCGTTTTCGCCCCAAATCCAATTCACCACAAATGTTTGGTCAATTGGCGGGGAGTGCCTCGATGAGCAGCGTGTGTTGGAATTAGAAATAAATTCAGGCACCTTCCTGCTCGGATTGATTGCCGGGGGCTCGGAAACTGATGCCATTAATAGCAGCTCCGGACCCCCCGGCAGGCACCGATGGCAGGAACATGCAGTACAGCAACTTCATTAGGCATGAAGGGGTTAAACACCGGCCGGGCTTACTGTAAGAAAATACAATACAAATACAATACTTGTAGCTAGCGGGGGTTGGTGAAGAGGGGAATTAGTGGTTTAGGCATTGCGGGGGGGTTGCGGGGGGAGTAACCCCTCATTACGTAGCGGTAATAACGACTAAGGGTCATAAAAGGGTTAAACCCAACATGCTACCCACCCGCAAGGGTTTAAACACCATCCCCTTAGAGCTAATTACCCCCTTCGCCCATCTGTGAGGCCTAGCACCCACCCTGACAGACTATACACACCCATACTCAAGTGGGCCACCCCTAATCAAAAATATGGAATACACAAGCCCACAACAGAATAAAACATAAACTAAACTCCAAACAAATCACATGTCACTAAAAAAATTAAGTCGGAACATGGTTTTAACAGCCACGCAGGTGGCTGTTAACCATTTTGAGGTAATGTGGACGTCAACAAGCAATCTTAGGCCGTGCGCCTCCATTTGAGCCAGAAGCCGACAAGACAGCATCGGATGGGATTTAACATGGGGTATTTTGGATGACAGAGAAAGAAGATAAGAAGAACCCATAAATGGTCAGGACGAAGAAAGAAGAAGGTGATTAAAGAAAGAAAAAAGGAGCTTGGGGTACCTGAGCCGGATCTTCATGGCGGGTGGGCATGGATGCTGGTTGGAGGCCTTTTTAAGGTACTGAGCTTCCTGTTAACTCGATAGTCGGGAGGGCCACCGATTCTAATGGTAAGAATAAACTCAATGTTTTTAACTGTCTCTTTTACAGGTTGAATTCTTTGGATGTGTTTTATTTTTGGGGAGGACATGACTGATAATATATTAATCGGTACCTCTTAGGGTACAGATTTAATACGTATTTTATGGCAATATTTGGTGGGCATTTCTCGCTTGTTATTGAAGTTTATTATGTGGATGTGATTGCTAGTTCATGCTTAATGTAATAAAAGGTTTGCGATTGGTGTCGCTTGTACTTAATGTTATTTTATGGTAGCTAATGTGTTTATGGTTACTTCAGAGATTGTTTAAATTTATTCTTTTGAGTTTTAATGGTTACCATTCATTATGTTGTAGTAAGTTCATTGGTTTGGATTGGTTAGTGTTACTATTCATTGAGTTGGTTTAGGAATAATTGGTGATTGGGTAAATGGTTAATTAATTCATTGTTGATGTTGTAATTGCTTCTATTGATTGGATTAGCATGGCTACTGTTTTATTTATGACGTGTGTTTTTTTGAGGTAGTTAGTATTACTGTGGGTCGTGTATTAATTATTGTCATTAGGGGGCCAAATTGAGTGCTATTAGGGGCTTAGCATGCCATATTATTATTATATGGGTATGATGCGTACCACTATACTAACTGCAATGGGTATATAGGGTGGTGTTATAGTCAGTTCAGGGGGGTGCTTAGGACTCCGGGTTGTATCGGGTCAGGGTGTTAACCCCTTAATGACGATAGCGGTGAGTAAACGCAAGGGTGATTAAGGGGGTAGGGCCCATTAGAATGCTATTTATTTTGTCATAAATGCTTTTGGCACGGAGGACAGAGGGACCTGCTGTTGTGGTATGTTTAACTTTTATTTACTTTATTTATGTTTGCTCATGCAGTGTTCATAATGGGCAAATAATCATTATCCATATTATTTTGCCCTTAATGTACAGTATGGGTTTGGGGAGGGGGGGAGTGTGGTGATGTTTTTTTAATTTAAATATACTTTCTAATAGTGTAGAGGTGCAGGGGGTCTCCGGAGCTGAACCACGTTGGTTTTATGTCCGGGGACCCCCTGCTTCCCGAGATACAGGCACCTTTATGGGGTTCCGGTATCTCCTATGCAGGGGAATGTCCCGGTCAAGTGATGTGGGACATTTCAATGCAGAGGGATACCGGACACATAAAGGGGCCTGTATCTCGGGAAGCAGGGGGTCCCGGACATAAAGCCAACGTGGTTCAGCTCGGAGACCCCTGCACCTCTACACTATTAAAGAAATGTATATTAATAAATATGTAAAAAAACATCAACACACGCCCCCCCTCCGCCCAAACCCATACAGTACAGTAATGGGCAAAATAATATGGATAATAGATTATTTGCCCATTATTAAACTGCATTAGCAAAATAAATAAAGTAATAAATAAAGTTAAACATACCACAACAGCAGGTCCCTCTGTCCTCCGTTGCCAGAAAGCATGTATACAAAATAAATACATTCTAATGGCCCCTAACCCCTTAATCACCTAGCGGTTACTCACCGCATCGTCATAAGGGTTTAACCCACCCTGACCCGATACCAAACCGGGAGGCCTAAGCACCCACCTGACTGACTATACACACCCTATACCCATTGAGTAGTATAGGGGTAACATTACCCATATAATATAATATGGGCATGATAAGCCTCTATAGCATCAATGGGCACCCTAATGACAATAAATTAATACACAAGAACACAAGTAATAAAACGTAACTAAACTCCAAAAAAACCACGTCACTAATAAAAACGTAGCCAGCTAATCCAATCAATAGAAGCAATTACAACATCAACAATGAATTAAAAACCATACCCAATCAAACCAATAATTCCTAAACCAACTCAAAAATGAATAGTAACACTAACCAATCCAAACATGAATTACTACAACATTAATGAATGTAACCATTAAAACTCAAAGAAATAAATTTAAACAACTCTGAAGTAACCAAAACACATTAGCTACCATAAAATAACATTAAGTACAAGCGAACACCAATCGCAAACCTTTTATTACATTAAGCATGAACTAGCAATCACATCCACATAATAAACTGCAATAACAAGCGAGAAATGCCCACCAAATATTGCCATAATAATGTATTAATCTGTACCTAAAGAGGTACCGATTATAATATTATCGTCAATGTGCCTCCCAAAAAAAAATCAAAAAACACATCAAAGATTAAACCTGTAAAAAGAGACATTTAAAAACATTGAGTATATTACTTACCATTAGAATCGGTGGCCCTCCGACTATCGATGGTAACAGGAAGCTCATGTACCTTGAAGGCCTCCAACACAATCCGATGCCACCCGCCATGAAGATCCGGCTCCGGTACCCCAATCCCTTTTTTCTTTCTTAATCACTTCTTCTTTCTTGTCTGTAAACAATTATTGTTCTTCTTTATCTTCTTTCATCTGTCAATCCAAAATACCCCATGTTAAATCCCAGCCGATGCTGTCTTGTCGGCTTCTTGGGCTCAAATGAGGCGTACGGCCTTAAATATGGCTGTGACGTCACATTACCCTCAAAATGGTAACAGCCACCTGAGTGGCTGTTTAAAACCATGTTCCGACTAATTTTTTTAGTGACATGTGATTTTTTGGAGTTTAGTTAGTTTTATTTACGTGTGTCTTGTGTATACAGTATTGTGATTGGGTGCCCATTGAGTATAGGGTGTGTTATAGTCTGTCAGGGGTGGGGGTGCTTAGGCCTCACAGATGGGCGAAGGGGGTATTAGCTCTAAGGATGGGTGTTTAGACTTGCGGGTGGGTAGCAGTTGGTTAACCCCTTTATTACCTTAGCGGTATTAACCGCTAAGGTAATGAAGGGGTAACTCCCCCCGCAACCCCCCCGCAATGCCTAAACAAGCCACTAATTCCCTCTTCACCAACCCCCGCTAGCTACAGTATTGTATTGTATTGTATTTTTCTTACAGTAAGCCTGGCACGGGTGTTTAACCCCTTCATTGCTAATGAAGTTGCTGTACATGCATGTTTCCTGCCTCGGATGCATGCGGGGGTCCGGAGCTGCTATTAATGGCTATCAGTTCCGGAGACCCCCGGCATCAATCCGAGGCAGGAAAGGTGCTGATTTTTTCTAAGTCCCAACACATCGCTGCTCAGAGGCATCTCCCCGCCAATTGACCAAACATTTGTGGTGAATTGGATTTGGGGAGAAAAACGCCATTTGGGCTGCGATGGGCTGCGATAGGCCGTGACAGCCGGCTCGCGGATCTCTGAATCACGCGATTTATCAACCATCCGAAAATGGTCGATAAACGCGTGAACGCTGCCAGTCGGCGAATTTCGGATGGTGATAAAATTTGCGCCGAACAGGCCGTTATCAAGCACTTATCGAGGCTATCTGAATACGAGTACCCATTTTGGGGCGATAAGTGCTCGATAAGGGCCTTATCGAGGCTTTCTGAATAAGGCCCTTAGTGTGTAAGTACTAGGCTTTAAAATGCATGGCAGGAAATCCCAGTGAAAGCAATGCTAATTAGACTCTGGTTTCTAAAGCCATACTGTGATTAGGTTCTCCTGTGTCTGAAAAAAAGGCCGTAGTTCAAAGAGACTGAAACTGTCAAGTGTTGAGTGGGAAGGGGAGAGGTAAATAGTTTTCCCTGACATATGTCCAGGTGTCAGGGGAAGGCAGACAACATGTCACCAGGGAGGTGGGCTTGGCTAGGTGTGCTAAGAGGCTTAAGGGCGAAGTTTGCACATGCTCGCAGTATACCCTGCAGCCTCTGCCAGGCACCCTGAAGTATGGGCGAACATGCCAATAGGTGGGATGTTTTGTTCCCACGCTGCGATTGGTTGCACAGGGTAAAAAATAGGACTTGTGCGGTTTTTAAAAGTCCGTGCAGCCAGTCAGGAGGTAGAGTCAACATGCTGCTGTAAAAAGATTCACCTGAGATTCCAATAAGATCTTTCCTGTAACCAGAGTTTAACACGTAACTAAAGTGTATTTTCGTATTATTTGTAAATTAAACTGTGTATGCATTGTGTGAATAAATTACAATTTATTTATCTCACGTTTTGCTCAATCAAAGGATCCAGGTATTTTTGTGTTAAAAGCATTGGTCTCCTGTGACAGGCCACTTTCTTTCTCTTCACATTCTACCCTCTTTATTACTCTCCTCCAACCTACTCAACTATTTTGAAGCTGTCACAGAGGAGGATGTGTCGCTAGTGATCTCTTCTCTCTCTCCCATTTGCCCTGTCGACCCCATTCCCTTCCATGTCCTCAAACCTCTTGCTCCAACACTAATCCCTACACTCACACATATTTTCACTCCCACTACTCTGGTACCTTTCCCTCCTCCTTCAAGCTGCAACTGTTATACATTTATTTAAAAACAAGCAAACTTTACCCTGCCTGTCCTTATACATGTCCGTCTCCCTCCTGCCTTTTGCCTCTAAATTCCTTGAATGCTTCGTATTCCTCCGCTGACTAAATTTCTCATCTCCTATTTCTCTAGTTTTTCTACCATCGGCTTCCACATGCTCACTTCCCCGAAACAGCCCACATTAAAATAAACTAATGACCTCCATGTGCCAAAGACAAAGGTCATTACACTCTGCTTTATATTGCTAAGCTCTCTGCAGCCTTTGATAATATGAACCACCCTTCTCCTTCACATCCTCCATACTTGGTATGCATAACAGAGTTCTATTCTGGATTTCCTCTTACCTCTCCCATAGTACTTTTAGTGTGTTTGCTAACCATCTCCTCCTTGTCAATCTCTCTCTGTGGGGTACCCAGGGGTCTATCCTGGGACCTCTTTCTCTTTCTCTGTACACTCTCTAAGTAACTTATCACATCTGTTGTGGTTCAAATATCACATCTATGCTGATGAGACACCTCTACTTTTCAACCCCTGACCTTAAACCTGCTGTTCAAACCAAGCTCTAGATGTCTCACCACTATATCATCCTGGATGGCCTCCGCCAACTCAAATTTAACATGTCAAAGATGGAGCTACTCCAAACTTCCAAGCCTGGCCGAAATGCCCTTCTACATTACTGGTGGCCGCACTATCAACACACGAGTATTAAAAGCACACTGCCTGAGGTGTCACATTTAACCATTCCCTCACATTCGCCTCGCACATTCACAATGTAGTTAACCCTGTAGTGTTTTCCTCTGTAAAGTTGAAAGATACGCATTTCCTCTGTTGCTCTACTGCTAAAACTGTTAACAATGGCCCTCATTCTCTCCCATCTGACTATTGTAACCTGCTGTACGGCCTCTCACCTTTCTCCCCTACAATCTATCCTAAACGTTGCTGCTTGAATCACTTTACTCATACCTTTACATCTCAGTCCTCATTTCTCACTACACACCATCCTGACTCCTGCATTCTGCTCAGGGATGTCTTCTCTCTACCTTTTGGATCTAAAGCCCTCTCCCACCTAAAACCTTTCCACTCACTACCCCACAAACTCCGGATGTCCTTCTCCTCAATTCAAACTAGCACCCTCTTATCCACCTTTAAGAGACATCTTAAAACAACCTCTTTAATGAAGCATATGAGTAGCTCTGTGGCTGATACTATGCAACCACATACATCGACCATGAAACCTTTCCGATTGCAGTTACCAGAACACCCTCATATTGTCTCTATACCTTATTGACTTACCACTTAGATTGCAAGCTCTTCAGGACACGGACTCCTTTTCCTAATGTTACTTTTATCTCTGAAGCGCTTATTTCAATTATGAGTTATATTAATTTCACGTGAATTTATCCTGTGAAACAGTATGTAGATAGATGCGCTATATATAATAAAGCTATACATCTACAGTAGATTACATATATATATATATATATATCAAATAAAAAGATTCATTGTGAGCACATTCGCATGTCCTTAGACAGGTCAGCAAACAGCCTTTCATCATTATGACCTAGCAACAGTATTCTACTGCAGCAAGGGATTTGGGAAATTACATGCAAATGAGCTCACCGTGTCACTTTTTGCCTGAAAACCATTTTTACATGGAACCCTTATAAGGTAATGCTCGCTGTTAACATAGCTTTTAAGAAAAGCATGGGATTATATGCAAAGTCAGAGAAACCACTCACAGGACATGTGTTCGACCTTGATAGGTCTCATCAGTGTGAGGTTGGTTGTACTGGCCTTGCAATTTCAGGCTGTAGGATTTATCATAAGGTTCAAACAATCCAGGGAGGAGCATATATGGGAAAAAAAAGAGACAAGGAAAAACACAATATAAGTGCAGATGTATGTGGCAATGAAATCTGGCACGTGGTATAGTCTTGGCTCGTATGTCCAGCCTACTCACAAGGATTTAGATGAATAAAGTGCGTTAGCAGTTAGGGCTGCTACCCGTATCGAATGAATGTAGTCAGGATCCCCCTCAAAGGCACACTCAGCGGTATGGTGGGATATAGGAAGAGATGAGGGGGAACACTACATAGCGCGATCAAGCGCCCCCTGGATCCTCCAAGGCCTCCCTACTCGCTGTCTGCTGTTAGAGCTTGTCCCGTTGCGCCCGTCAGGAGCGTGGGATGTCACGGCTGCTTGGCTGGTGGACTACGGATTGCTTCAGGATCAAAATGGTACCACTCTACGCGTTTCGCCCAGTCTGGATAGACTGTGTCCGACTTCATCAGGAGTTGTCAGCAGTGGATTTATCATGACATTTTAAGTTATGGTGGGTGAAAAAGGTAACAAGAGACCACCACCGTATAGCATATAGCAAATATTTGCTATATGCTATACGGTGGAGGTTCTGTCACCTTTTTCACCCACCATAACTTAAAATGTTGTATGGTGTGTGTGTGTGTATATATATTATATATATATATATAACATTCAGTTAAAAATAGAAGAGTACACAAAGACAACTCTCCATTGGTATACAATTTATTCCAAAAGTATATTAAAAGATGAACAGTGAATGAATGCACTACATTTGCACTTCTTACTGAGAGCACATCTCACACTATCTGGCATTCAATACTGATGCCAACAGACTTGGAGACAAGCCACATGCAGTGTGCTCCGTCCTGGCATCTCTCCCAGGTGCCCACATATCCTCTGATCCTCCAAGCTTCAGTGCGTCTACAAGAGATGACATCACTTATGTATGGTGAATAAGCTAACCCAGATCCAGAACCCAGATAGGCAGCACCTATCTGAAGCCCCTGAGGAAGTGAGATATCTTCACGAAAAGTATAGGGTGAATCAATGTTGGTCTGGTTCCCTGATGGACCATCCAGGAAGTGATGTCATCTCCTGGTAGATATGCTGAAGCACGGGAGTATCGGAGGACAGAGTAGACTATTAGAGCAGACTTTTTAGCAGACTATAGCGCCACCATTGTAATATGTTGTCTAAACTCCCATAGATATTACTAAATGAGATTGGAACTTTGGCAAAAAAAATTGTTTATTTTGTATTTTGTAATTCTCTTGATTTACTTTGCTGGGATTTAAACCATTTAACTGTCAGAGAGGAGTTGAAGGAACCTAGATGATTTAAAAATATAATTCTTAAACAAAAAAACAGACAGATTTATATCTTGCCTTTCCATTACAATACCTTGCTCTGGGAAATGATCCAAAAACCTACATAAACTTAATTTGTAACCTTAGCAAAATGTGAGAATTCTGTATTGCAGTGCATAAAATTACATATAGTATTAGTAAATGATGTTACAAAAAACAGGTACATTTTTTCACACACAATATTCAGAGAAGTGAGATGAGACATGTGAATAACACCTACTCTTAACTTGTACTGCCTGAGTGTAAAGGGGCTCATGTATCAAATGCCATTGTGGGTTTAAAATAATGCGTGTGTTAATGAGTTCATATGTGTATTTTCACCTTTTGTACATAAACTTGTAAATAGGTTATAGGAAGAGCTAGGGATGAGTTACCTGACACCCTATTATCATGAGATATATCAAATTTGTGTCCAATCCATAATTCTTCCCCCGTTCCCCTCTTAGCATCCAAAATCAACTCTGATGTGAAGAATATACTCTTCATTGTGTGTGTTAAAGTTGATGTGGACAAATATAAGAAACACGTCAAAGTGTCAAGTACTCACTTCTTATTTTACTCCTTTTTCAATATGGGATCAGGGAAAACACATCAATGCTACAGTGATTTCCACTTGCATGAATACAAGTTAATGTATTGTGAGCTGTTAATGACTAGGACAGGCCCAATTACCCCACAAATACAGGTATAGCAGATGTTATTACAACCATTAGCATGCAATAACATGTTAAATAACGCATGCGTTTTCTCCTTAACCTTGTTTTTTCTGTTAAATAACAAGCCAGCATTAATGCAATGCAGCGTCTGCTACAAACGAAAGAGACAACCCCAAATAAGGCCACAAATGTAATGAAACATTAAAAAAAAACACAAACATTATTCATTATAAACTGATCCATGCCAGGCTGGTTGATCACATGTTAAACGCTTAAAGCAAATGTGGCTCATGAGCCTTGTGATATTGACTAACCTTGTAGACAGTCACTTGGGAATACATTCTTGGACAATAGCCAACACCATGTCAAACAGACCATAGTATGCCAAACACAGTATTATATCCCCAGTCTGGTAGTTACAGATTCAGTGGTTGTGACGTACAAAACCCATAGCTACAACCCCCCTCATGAACCTTCCCCCCACATTATACAGCACATAATAATTTTTAGTGTATGTATTCATTTTTCACTTACCAGAAATTCTTGACCCCTCTTTTTTCAATGTATTTATATCAAATGTAACAATGCTGGAAGAAAAACACTGCTACTCCAGGTCACAGCCACGAAGGGAGTAGACAGTAGCTTACTTTCAGGCACTGAGGAATCTGAACCCACGACCGACCGACGGAATCAAAGGGAGCAGTGAGCGACTGTAAATCAGATGCTGGAGCTCCATGCTTTATTTCTGAGCTGTACAGGTGTACCTAACCAGCCTGCTACTGCTGCAGCACATGTTCTTGAAAACACCCCTTAGTTCTTTACAGCTGGCTGTTTCTGCTTATGGTTTCCACACCAATATGGTTCAGCCATCTGTTCAAGCCTGTTTCTGTCCTGTCACACTTTTGAGAATCCTGACTTGGCGTGTTTTGACCTTGCTCCTGTCTGCAGGTCTGCCTGACCTCGTGTAGTTGCGTTGGTAACATGACGTCCTGATGCCACATTGCCATGTCATGTTAGTGACATCCGTGGCGCCATTTGACGCTGCAATCCGGAAGGAAGGCAGCAGGAAGGAGATGTACCACCATATGTAAGTGCCTTCCCATCAGGCCCGATAGGCCCAAGAGCACGGCAAATGTTTATGGAGGTGGACATGTTGTCACCCCAAATTGTGTGCCCTAGGCCCGGGCCTAATGGGGAAATCCACCACTAATAAGAAACGTTTTTACATCTGATGCAAAATTGTAGACTTTTGATTGTCAGGATATGGAGATGTTTTGGGGGGGGGGGGGGGGCAATTAAAAAGGCACCAAACACTACCTGCACCCAGATACATAATCCATAAATACACCCTAATCTATAATCTACATTAAAACAGCCTAGCAGTGCATCCAGAGGGACTAATGAACATGCAAAAAGGGGACTCCCCAAAAAGCAGGCTGGAATTCCAAATAGCGGGGCACACTTGGAGTTTGAAAATATAAAAAAATATTTATTACATCGGGGGGAAAAAAACAATTATCAACGCAAAACCCTCCCCCTAAATGACCACAAACAATACTAACAGTTACAATACTTCAAAAACACACTGTGCAGAAGCATAGATAGAGCTATTGACATATGTAGCAGAGGAATGAGGAGACAAAAATGGGACTCATGGGGTACCCAGGAACCCAAATAACACCAGATGAGAATATCTATCAGGATCTCATTCATGGCATAGTTCTTAGAACTGTATTTATTTGTGTAAGTATTGTAAACTAGCCAAACACCTTGCACTACAGTTTTCTCTTCTGTTTTTTTTTCTAGGATTGAAGCAGGGGGTCTCTGGAGCTGAGACCCATTATTTCAGTTCCGGAAACCCCCTTCCAGAGATACTTGCTCCATAGTGGATGGCGGTATCTCGCAGAGTTTAAACGTCCAGGGTCATATGGGCCAATGGGCAGTGCATTGGATGACATCACGGCTTCCTATTGACCTGCGTCACATGTGAGATTTAAACGCCACCATATGATAGGCACAACAGTTACCTGCTCCGCACTACAGAGGTGAAGTATCTGGGAAGCAGAGGGTCCCAGAGCTGAAATAATGGGGTTCAACACCGGTGACCTCGTCTTCAATACTAGAACAACAAAAAAAAGAAGAAAAGAAGATGAAGTGCAAGGTGTTTGGTACTTTAACGTTAGTAGTTGTTTGAGTCCTTTAGGGGTGTTTTTTTTGCATTGAATATTGCTTTTTTTTGATATATGTAAAAAAAAATTATTGTTTTAAACACAAGTGTGCTTGCTATTTGGAAGGTTCTAACCTGCTCTTTTGGGTTCTCCTTTTTGCCCAATAAAAACATCTCATTATATGTTCACATGTACCTCCTCCTCAACTCATCCTACTGACACTCCACAAGTCTCAAAGCAGGGCAGATGAGCCAAAAATGCTTTGATACATAGGGGCTGCTGAATGACATTGTGCCTTGATACTTACTAACAAGGAATTTTCCCCCCTGACTGGTGTAACTTCCTTCAAGGCAACCCAATAGCAAGTCAAGATTGTAACCATAGAAAACCTTCCGAACAAGTGTACAATTAATGTACTGTACAATAGGGTAAATAGTGATACAACAATGCAAAACTGTAGATACGATCTCCAATATATGACACCGAGAGAGAATCTCTGCCCTGATTCATGTACATGCATTATAATATCATCTTTCAAAAGTTGCACTGGTTTCATGTTTCAGTATTTCTTTTGTTTGGGCAGTGGGTTCCACAGACAGAGATCTCCGCGCTGTAAGAAGAGATTACCGAGGCTAATTTGTTCCCTAGGGGGGGACGATGAGAAGAAGGCTGAGCTTGTGTTCTTAAGTGCACAAATATCAACCCCTTTCATTCAACAAAGTGCACCTCTGCAGTGCTGCTTTACTTGTACTTTTAGATATGCATTTTCTGGTACTTGTGGGGGCTTTTAATAGAACACGGATTAACAGACAAAAGATATATATTTTTTTCAACTGCCTAAATTTATGGAATTGAGGAAAATTGTATATGGGACAGAGCAATTTTCCTTTTTGTAGTTACAGAATGCTCAGAATTCCAATAGGTGCTAAGTAATGTATATATATATATCCGGTGTGTAGTTACTTCTATCATAATAGAGGGAATTATGAGAAACAATGAAGCTGTCACAGCCACACAAGACGCTAAGTGTGTTATTTTGTTCATTGTAGATTCATTTGAAAAAGGGGTTTCTTAAATGTACTTGGTATCAAAGTCAGACAGCCCAGTTTGTCAGGTTATTTATTAAGTAAACAACGTTACTGTATGCAAATGATTCACTGGTGGCTGCTAACAAGGGATGTTGTCTTTGTTAGCTGACTAATATTGTTGTCCTAGAACAGTCCCTTAAAGAAGCAGTATGTAATGTGTGAGTTTGATGTGTCCCTAGTAATAGTGAGCCAAAATTACTCTTATCCTTCCTAATGTTTTAGTCGTAACTGTTATCCCAAACTGTGCATGTGGGGAAGGAAGCATTCATTAATAGTATGTGTGCTTTTTGTAGTTCGTTTAGTAGGAACCCGACATCAATATGAGTATTTAGTGCCAGAAGCCCTTCCCGGTTTCAAGGCTGATTTTCCAAATGCTGTTAATACACTGACAAGAAGTCCAAAAAATGGATATTTATAAAGCAGCAATAAACATTCCCACTTTTGTTTTCTTTTTTTCTTATTTGTATATGTAAAACATGTGGCAATGTATACTTTCTAACATCATTCTTACCTAGTGGCAAATCGTTTGGTTGCTCTCCTGTTCTAAGTCTCAAAAATCCTGATTGTTGTGACTAACATAATGGCTGCTTCAGTCAGTGTAATCAGCAGCTACAATGTATTCTTATATACTAAGGTAACATTATCTATGTTACAGTTTACAGCTGAAAATGCTGGGAATATTGGCAACAAATGATCACAAACAGGAAAGTCTGGCAAGTATATTGCACTGCTTGGGACAGTAGGCTAAAAGCCTGCTATAAAAATAAAAGGATGCTCTAAAATTCATTAAAAAAGGCATTAAGAGTTGAGTAATCATTTTTTTAGATACAGTATTATCTATACTACACAACATGATTTATTTAAAATGAAAAAAAAAACAAACATAAGATTTCAGATGTTTTGCGCGTGCAAGAATCTTGCAATTATTTGCAACTGGGCAAAGATTGTTGCAAGTTGTGATACATTTTAGGGAACAATATGAGATTTGTTTATAGATTAAAAAACTATAGGCTCAGACATAGTGCAGAGCGCGCGAGGTGTGCGACCAAAAGCATGAGTCACACGCACTTACTTGCCGAGATTCGTGGCCTGCATGTTTGCACAATGGGGGGCGTGACGTGACATACGAGTGGTTCGCCTAAGTGGGCGAACCGCTCACGTGAACCAGGCGTCACACGGGAAATTCAAAATTGGTTGTCACGCCAAGCTTCAGTTGCCCCTGTCGCGCTTTGGCGCGGGGCACGTATGGACAAAAACACAGTGGCGTCCTACGTTTGTTTTCGCCGCGAGATATGTCGCTCGCTCCGTCTCTGCACTAGGACATAGCCATAGTGTATGGAGCTTTTGAAACTGCCCAGGTCTGTTTAATTCTTGTTCTTGAAGCAGAAGTCGCGGAGCGGAACCACATTCATTTCAGCTCTGGGGAGCCCCTGCTTCAGACACACTTACCCCATAGGGGGTGCCGGTTAGCAGCCCAAATGGGTCTATTTGAGGCTATTCAAATGGCGGCATTTAAATTCCTCACCAGGTGGGCCAATAAGAAGCCATGTGTCATCACTTGCGGCTTCCTTTGACATGGGACATTTAAAAAGCACAGAGAGATACTGGCAACCACTACTGAGTAAGTATCTCTGGAAGAAGGGGGTCTCCAGAACTGAAATGCATGCGGTTCAGCCCCCGGATACACCCTGCTTCAACCCTATTTAATAAAATTTTTAAATGGTCCCTGGGAGTGCTCCTTTAGGCACTAGATGGTGCCATGTTGTCCTGTTATGAATGTTGTGTGAATGATAACACTGTACACAATTTTTTATGAAATCTGGTTATTGCAGATACCTTCCTTTTGTTTTGTTTTTGTTCCTTTTCAATATATATGAACTTTATCAGCAGTATAAATTTTGTGCGGCGTTGTGAAATGTTGAGTGACTTCCTTCAAACCCTTCAACTTTCAGAGGCAGGCAAAAATTACAGGCTGCTGACCATGAAGGGGTTAATCATTGAGTAATAGATTGTGGAATTTTGGTAAAGTTTGCCATTTCGTGATCATTATTAAAAGTCTACCTGCTCAAAATTAGCAGGTTCACAAATAGCACACATATTTCACTTACAGTATATAACTATGGGTCCATTGGGTTTATGTACCAATGCAAAAGTGGGGCAGTCGGAGCAGAGGAAAACTGTACCCAGAATGTACCAAAGAACAAATCATATTGACTTCAATGGATTTTTTTTGCTTTGATTACATAAAGTGCATATTTTTGGACCTAAGTGACACACCCATAAGGAAAAAAGATACAAAACCCTGTATACTTCCATATTGACTTGCATTTTTTTAGTGAAATTCTATATTTATTATCCTAAAACGTTTGGAGGATGCATCTTTTTCATCAAAGAATTACTTGCGCCTGCTAACTACACAAGTAAACTCCGTTAAGCAGGTATCTACCCTAATACTTAAATCTTTCTTATTGTCTTATGGACTAATATATCACACACGTTGCATGGAAACCCAACAAAGCAAGGACTGACTAAAAAGGGAACATGTTAAAGTGCCAAACATGTTAAATTAAGCAATTTTGTGCTATCTGTAATTCAGTGCAATTCAAAACACTTGCCCAAAGCACAGTTCACTGATAGGATAGCTTCCAGTCTGACCCTAACAGTGAAACGTGGTCGGGTGAAGGGCGACTCATACGTCACAGACATGGTGACAGTTCCCAGAGTGGTGGGTAGCCGGGGCCACTTTCACAGAAGATGATACTAAGCACTGTAAGTGACGGGGGGGAGGGAGAATTGAAGGCAAAAGGAGTGAGAGGGGAAAAAAAACAAATTAAAAGCTAGAACAAGATTTAGGGACTTAATAACTTTTGCATTTAATGAACATGACAACAAGGGAGCATGTGAAAGTGCCACAATGCATAGCATTTGGTGCTTATCTGTAATTCAGTTGTTAATTAAAAAACTGGCGCCAAAAAAAGAAAACAAAACTCTTTGCAAATATGAAGGAAAAATGTGAGTGCACAAGTTCCTTTGTGAAAGTATATATACACTCCCTTGCTTACTATCATTCACAATACACTTTGATAATATACAAAACAGAAAAAAAGTTGTGTACAGACAAGCTAAAGTATTCTGTGCATAGTGCACTCCTACTATAAACATTTTTTCTTTTAATACATTGCTTAAAATAAAGGTGATCAAAACAAACTATCAATTTAATGATTAAACACACATATTAGGTTGGCTCAAGATTATAGCTGTGCTCTCTACTGGAGTGACGGACTGTATTGGAGGACTTAGAAATGGCTTAACGTCTTCCTTGTTAGTAGAGGCCAATCGCATCTCAGATGGTGAATCATTTCACTAAAAAAATGTTTTTTCAATATTTCCAAACAATCCGCGACTAAAAACTCACAAACATAAATCAGGCGTTAGAGATAAATTACTCAGCCCTAATCATGTTGATATATATCTGCTCCTCCACTATTAAAAGTTGGTTGGACAATTTCTCAGAGTCAGGAGAAAGATGTTCTCTGGTCTCATGACTTGGCCCAGGGGGGATATTCTGGTTAACAAATTTTGGCCAAAGGTCTACAATAAGAAACATTATCCAAGAGACGTTACAGCTAGTAGGTCAAAATGGATACGGCAGGTTCTTCTGGATAGCCTAAAAGGAAACAATTATATCCCTATAAAAGAGTAGAGAACTGCTTAAATAAAGACAGTAATCTAAATTCACCTTTATCTCGTACAATGTTTCAACAGTGCTTCTTCGAAATTAAACTCGTTTTTTTGATACAGTACAGGGATATATGTTAAACAATCTTATTATTGTACCAAATTACCACCTAGAATACCGATAGTTTTTCAGAAGGCAGGGAACATCAAGTCAATGTTAGCACCGAGTAGCTAAAAGCCCCTGAAAAAGCGTATGGGAAAGCTTAAATCAAGTAGTGGTCATTTTCTGTGGACGAACAAGATGTTTAACGCGTGTAAGCACTTTTTTTCCCTGGTCTTTGCCCTCCACTTACAGCGCTTAGCATCAGTGCTGTGAATCGCCTGGCTGCTACCCACCCCTCGGGGACTCTTTTCACAGTCTGTGATGTGTGGAGATTTGCCCTCACCGAGCAGCATGTTTCACTGATAGGAACCAGGCTGATAGGATCAGGGTCGGAACGCTAAACCGTATCAGTAAACAGTACATCACTGTGCACAAAAAGGAGCCACAAAACCGACGTCCGGTACCTGGGGAGATATACTAATGGGACATGTAAAGTATATTTAAATGACTGCAGAGATTTTTTTTAGGGGGCGCGGGCAGTTGCAGAGGTCCTGCCGCTTTTGCCCAAGGCATTTAAATTAAATGCCGGGGGGGACTGCGCGATTCGGGCCTCTGCAACCTCTTCTACGAGATTTGAGCGGCTTCAGGATCGTTGACAATGGCATGTGTCGTCAAATGACGCCGCGGGGTCATGTGACGTCATCGTTGCCAATCGTGTAACGTGAATAAATATCAAATGATGCGGTGGGTCACATCACGTGGCAATCACAGACCCCACTACGTTCATTTGACGCCGCTAAGAGGGAAGAGGGGGGCAGCAAGGAGGAAAGCTAGGCAGGGCCGGGGCGCAGCACACCCGGATCTAGACGGTATGTCTAAGCTATCTGTGTTCACCTTTGTATCTGTTTAATTAATACCTGCGGATCAAAGTAGTTAAGGAACACAAAAGGGCACACATCTCTGCACATAGACTTTGTGATTAGACATGAGCAATCATGAAGATTGCATTTTTTACATAATTGTATCAGTAAAGTAAACATTTTGCGCCCCCAGCTGTTTAATTCTTCTGTTCAGGATTACTCAGCCTACTGTGGGCTATGCTATTTTTTGCCATAATAGTCTTTTCTGTGCTAGTACCTATGAAATAAAATGTGTAAATCTGTTAAGTTTTTAGCCCTTAGCAAATATAATGATGGACGTGATCACAGGTACTCAATAACCAGTAGATGGCACTGTGTGAGTACATTGAGACATTGAAGCACTAGAGCTTTAGCATTGCTTTCATACTAAATCTCGGGATCGAGCGTTAACAGCCGTTTCTGCTTGCCTTATGCCCTTTTTTAGTTTTTTAGACAAAATAAAGGTTGTTTCACATTAGAATAGAAAACTTAATAAGGCACGTCACATACAATGTGCTTTCCATGTAAGATAATAATGGACAGAGTAATCAATTTCTAGCAAACAATATAATATACACTGTATACTCTTTGACAATATGCCTTATACATGGAGCTATTGTGTCAAACACAATGTAAGATGCACATCTATAAGTGATTTTAGAAAACAATCTGTGTGGACAGGGGCAGCACATGGGCATTCCGAAAAAAGGTTACAGTCACCCTTTCGTCTCTTCGATGCCACTGAAGGAGCGTTACACCACCGGTGCCATCTGAGATTGTAAATAGCTCTCCAAACCTGCGGTTACTAACCAATGGGAATAGACACTCTGATGCTGTATGGTTGTCTTATACAGTTCGAATGGTGTTGTACGGCTCATTGCAATCATACTGGGCCAGTAACACATGGCCTCTAAGTGGCCATGCATAGAGATTTCAGAGGGCAGTATTAGTGCACTAGGGGCCAGGTGTGTGGTAAGGAACACAGGTGGGAGACTCGGGCATGACACGCCCCATGCTGGGCGAGTCTACCAATTCCAAGCCAGCGCATGTCTCCTCCATCGCAGTCAGTAGGCGACATGAAAGCTGCTGGGAGGTACTGGAACTGAACTCGAGACGGCGGGGTTGCAGTCCCTGTCCCCCATATGCCCTGCCTGTTCGACACCATTTGGAGACAGTTCACACCATAATCCCCATCCGCTCCCACGCCCGACAATTTCTGGCCCTCACTTAAAGGCACCTGGCTCTATCCCCCATCGACCCACATATAGTGCCATACTCGGCGGACTGCACCTCCCCTCACTCTTGATTGGCTCCAGCCACCCAGGCCAGGTCCCGACATGCTTGCGCCAGCTTCCCATAAGTAAAAGTGAAGAAGCTCCCAGTGTGTGTAGAGCAAACCAACCTCAGAAGTGACCCGAGAAGGAAGAACCAGAGAGAGAAAGCTGGAGAGAGGAGGGAGAGGCCGAAATGACCTGATCCCCTCCCCCGCCAATAGAGAGAGCAGGCATGCTTTAGGGAGGCCCAGTAGTTAACCCAAACGTTCTGCGGGACCTAGGCAGCCCTAATGCCAAGCTGGCCTCTGAGCCTGGGACAGGCGGGCTCATATGGAAGCGGCGGGTCCTCTTGTTTCAGGTACCAAATCCCGATGCTTCCAATAGGACCCTGGACAGGGGACGTGCCAGTCGTTATCCACAGGCATACCAGGCTCAGATCTGCACTTTACCCACGAGATCCCACTAAGTTGGCCATCAAGGGGTTGACTCTCACAAAAGCCAGCAGATCAAGCATTCTACTGAACAGAATGACCCAGGTGGTGGCAACCTTCTGACATCCATGTGACACTTGCCAGTGAATCGGCAGACATGGGGATCAGGTGAATGGCAACCTTGAGACTGCTACAGGGATCTTGGAGACCGTCCAGGGGGGGCGGTTAGATATTTTGGGGCCTCTGATGATCCTGAGTTGATTTGCGCAGTAGGACATTGCTCACCATGGTAGACTTCTTTGGACACAAGTGGACCCGATGGGGGCAGTTAGACAACTCCTACCAATAGAGCCCGAAAGATAGCTTAGCAGCAAATAATATTTTTGCTAGGGTGTGGTTTCCAGCGCGTCCTTGCCAACAGGGGGCGCAGTTAGTTAAGTCGGAAATGCCTATAGGGTTTGAACTAAGGGCAGGGTCAAGCAACCGCCTCATGGCCGACTCTCCACCTCTAGAAAACAGGCTGCTTGCTTTTCGGGGGTATTCATTGGAAAGTTGTACCCTCGCTTAAGTGCATGCTTAGCCCATGAGCGGACTTGAGGTTGTAAAACTCTCTCCCCACACTGTATGACCTATTTAATGAGGTGAGACCATGTTCCAGTGCCCTGAAAGATGCCTAGCCTGTTCTCGAAGCACTGCTTTACAGCAAGCAGTTCCCAGTGCAAGTCACTTTGCCAGGTGGCAAGAGGGTTTCGAGCAAGCACCTGGTAGTTTATCTGAGACCAAGCGCCTGGCCGGGAGGGTCACCTACTGTACGCTACTATTGAAAGGGGCTTGCCAATGTTTGTGCAACTATGAAAGTTTGCAGCCTTATGTGTTATGGCTAAACTTTACGTGGTGACCAAACACAACAATGCCTCAGCTAGATACATAGGGTGTCGGAGGGAAAACAGTTAACTTTTGACATGGGAATGGCCTTTAAGAAATTACTTATCATCCAAAACAAGAAGGGCCCAGAAGCTCAAAGCCATGGGACCTCCCATCAACCAAGGATGCCACCACAATTGGGACTGCCACACCAGGGCCCTCGTCTTGGGGGGGGCACATGTGACAGCAGGGTCAGCATGGCAGTCCCAAAATAAAGGCTGATATAAATAAAGGTTTATCCCACTTGCTGCCCTCTGCCCATCAAGATGGTGACCCCATAAAGAATTAGGTGCCATCGCGTGGTTGGAAAAGGGCCTCCAACCCTGTAATATCGTTAGGGAGGAGGTATCTCTGACTGATGTGTTTACACTGTTTTAAATGTATGTCTCGTTGTATCCGGCGCGTCAGTGTAACGTTTTATGGCAACCTGTTAAGGCGCGTGCCTGCAAATGGGGCAAGGGTTACTACACAGCTCACAAGCTGTGACACTTTTCACCTGCACAAAGATACTCAAATGGACAATATCTCCCCGAAATACGTCCACATATTCACCGTCGCGAACAGCACACAAGGAAAACATGACTTCAGATATGCAACCAGGTTAATACACAACGGATACTAGCCAACCACCTTCTAATCAGGCAAAGGTACTTCATTAGTTAATATAACCCCTTACTAATTGCAATCATACGTATTCTATACTGTCACACCCGAAAGAAGAAATGCAAATAAAAGTGGACATTATAAATCTCCAGGTTAATAAGGTCCCTTGTTATGATAGAAAAAACTATGCATCTTAGAGACAAAAATATATTCGAAGAATAAGTGTGTCGGAAAATGTAAATACTCTCTCTCCCACAGCGTGTGCAATAAGTTCATTCAGAGTCCAAAGTCATCATTTATAAATGTTGTATTATATACCTTAGTATTACAGAAAAAAGTTACAAGAACATATAATTATAGTAAAGCTTGGCATTCCGAAAATAAAAGGATTAAACCAAAAAAAATCGAAATCCTATTACAGTAATAACAATTGTCATAGGTTTTCTCAAAAGAGGTCAACTGGCGAGAAATTAGATATCCATGTGTTTGAAGGTGTATTATTTCACTCCATTGAAACAACACAGAGTGCCTCAGTAAAGTAAGGACACTGACTGGCACTGACTTTACGCAGTGGAACCCTGGTTCAATTCTTGGTGTCAGTCTTTGTGACCTTGGGGAACGTCACTTGTTCAACTTGGTCGGACGGTGGATCAAGGCACCAAAATTCTATTGTATGCTCATTAACGTGTCAGGGACCCGGGTTAGACCAAAATGTTTCGTTAAGCATAGTAAAAACAGCATGCATAGAAGAAAATGTATTATTATTATACCACCCTGTTGTAAATCAGCGTGATATTGACAGTTTTATGGCAGAGTAAAAAAAACTGGCTACGAACGACGTTTGAATTGTGCCTCCGAATATAACCACACTCATAACTTCACAGTGTCTAATATTTAGACACCGGTGAGCTCCACCAATAGCCTTAGGCACTCGTGACGGATTTGTAATTTGTCTTTGTTTTGTAACAAGAACTAAGTGTGACAGTGTAATTCATAATTTGAGGAATCTGTACTTCACGGTTGTGGTCTATTATATGCTAGCTCCGCGATTGATACACACATGTAATCTTGCATGTAACAGTACAGCAGACAACATCAATAATATTCTCATTTTTAACTAAAGCTCATTCAATGAAAAGCATGCCCCGGTGGGTTCAACTCTCTCTGGAATGCACAGTTAAATATTCCACAAACGGCAGAGGCTTCTGCTGAGGTTGACAAATAGTCTTCTGGTTAGCATTACTACCACTAAACCCCACGTGATCACTTTAGTGGGATAGTCCTTGATAGCCCCCCCCACCAATTAAGTTCTCTCTTGAAGCCCATCAGACCCGGAACAATGTATGACCTGTCTATAAACCAATTACATTGTGATTTTTAAAACCCCCAAAATTGTACACAATTAAAACATGTAAGCAATAGATGGATTGAAATTAACATAATAATATCTAGTGTTATTACATGAACAGTCCCCAATACACAAGGTCACCGTGGCCAGCAGAATGGGAGACCAGGACACATTTCACAGGATCAAGCACCAAACAGGACACAGAGATCAAATAAACGTATACTATTACGGCTGGAGCCCGCAAACCCGACACAATTTATCACTGACGGGCTTATACTAACTCCCCACAGGGGAAATAAGGGGGAAAATCCTAACAGTCTAGGTGCCCGGCACAACCACAAGGGCCCTACAAGCGCAGGCTTACAACTTCCATGTGGATCGGGATTGGGTGGACTCCATAGCATCAGACTACTGAATGCACGTAGCCAGCAAAGCAGCTTTAAATCTCTCGCACCCGGGAAAGCAGGCCGCTCGTTTTGGTTTTGTTTGTCCTGGCACATCCTTCAGAGTTCTAGGCCAGTCTCTCGGTTATCCGACACATACCTTTGTGTTACTCAAATGGCGTTGGATTAGGCGAAAATGTCTAAAGCGAAACACGTTCCCAGAGGAACACTGTTTAAAGAATAAGGTTCCGGTCTTTTCTTGAAGGCTAATTTTTAACACCATAAATCCACCAAATTATTTATGTGCAGGTGAAGATAGTTATAAGCAGCACCACTACTATGGGACATACGGAGTATGAGTTTGGTAGTAGTCCGGGATCGGGGATAGAGTATTCTTTCTGGGAGAGAGACTTTTGATGAGAGAGATGTAAGAGGCATATTGAGACTAGAGTAGTGAATTGTCTAACATTACATAAGATAATAAATATTATATAGTATAATATATTATATAGTTTATAAACACCATTTATTATGCCGTCCCATATGAACAAGCCCTACCTAGCTACTGAAACCTCCTTGGATTTAGTAGCGTCCCCCTCCCCTCTTGTTATATGTGTGCAGGGGATTACGCTGTTTGGCGTTGTAAAATGAACAAGGTATGTTCATATTGCTATAGCGTGGGATAAGCATTCGTTTGTTAAAGCGAAGGTCGTGTAAAGATGAACTGACTGTACAATTCTCCACGCTAGCACTCAGCCCTAATTCTTGTTGGAATTGAGCGGCCGCTCCTCTTCTAGGGTCTCCGTCTCCAATAGGAAATCATGGGAGAACGGGTGGTGATCAATCACATCATGGATGTGATGAATGTCGGGGACCAATCACAGCGATGAGGGCTCGCCTGCTGTTGGTCAATCCAGGTTGGGTTTGTGTCTTGGTAGGGAGGCCGAGACAAGGGATGCGCGAGATTACAAACCAGACCACTTGAGAACATCGCCATACCTGCCATGTTTCAAGGCCGGTTTGCAATCTGGATTGAGATAGGTGCCTTGCTGTTGGGTGTGCGACAAATAGCTCAGATTATTGGACAACACCCCATAGATCTGAGGCCAGCCGAATCCCACACTCTCCTTTGTCCTGCACCCCCTCATGAAAACTAGCCCTAAACCAGATACATGGGTGTGTAGGCTGGGGGTAATGTATACCAGCTAGCATGCGCAGGAAAAGAAATTACAGTTTCACAAAGCACAGATAAGTTTATATGGAACAGAGGTCTACATACCTAATTTGCACACAAACTTCGCCTTTGGCCAGGTGGAGCCATAGATAAGAGCATATAAGGGCAAGTGCTTAATTCACCCAGGACTATAGGGCAATTGGTGGGTGTTCACCTTATAGAGTAACTCATGCCCATATATACAGCAGCATATAATTTAGTCAGAGACGTTGCTTTGGTTGGTTCAAGGGTAGTGGTAACGGGACAATGGGAGACTCAGGGAGACACGTCACTGCTGAGAGTAGTACCACCACTCAAAGGCTGCAGCATTCTGATCTCCCTGGCAGGCAGGCGTATATCTTCTGGGGGAGTGGAGGGATTACTGCAATTGGGGACTGGGATTTGGGTATTTGGTCCGTCAATCAGTTTCCCATTGCCGTCAGTTCGAATTTGCCAAGTTTCCCAGGGCCAAACCCTCTCAGGGGTTGCCTAAGACAAGTCACTGGATCACAAATCCCCTATCCTAATGGTCTTCCAGACATCCCCATTGCTCCTGATTGCGCGGAAGTGGAAGGTAGTATGGACTCGAAGATTGGTGGCACTCCCCGGTTCCTTCAGTCTTCAAACCGGGAGCGTCCGGGCGAAACTATATGCAAGTGAAGGATCAGAGCTTTAGGCCTAGGGCAGCGGTGAAGGCTTCAGAGTTGGAGGGCGTGCTGCAGGGCGAGCTTGCCATGGTGATACACATGGTTATTCAAATTGACCTATACTGCTGTTGTCAGTGGTTTTAGCAGCTGACCTGTCTCCGAAGTACGGAGAGCTTGACGTGGCTTACGTTTCAATATAACATACAAAAGTCGTTTTTGAACTGCCAGGCAAGCGTCAACTGGGACTAGGCAGCCAATGAATCATTCTTGAGAATGATTCAAGACTGCACTTTTGGATCCCTAACCCAGTCGTACCTCACCGCCCCCGCCAAGTCTCCCAACTTGATAAAAAAGTTCGCTGGAGGCCCATGAACACACACTCGCTCCAGTGACTGCCGCCCGCCCCTCGCGAACGCACCACCCTCCACTCTTGCCTCGGGGCAACCTGATGAAAGAGCTCTGGCATTACAGTGATTATTGGTTGGTCTCTATGGTCTAGAGACAACTGTATGCTTTATCGCAGTACATGTCGCTACTAGGGCCGTGGTAATCCCTAGTTACTCGGGATCGTGGACTTTAATCAGGACGATTGGACGCCCATCTCATCCCGGTGGCATTCAGGGTAAGCTAATTGGCAGCAACCAGCAACTTTATGAGCTAGGAGTCACGCTATCCCTCGTTTTTGGGGGAAGTTTTAGTTTTGCTCTGCTTTGTGTGTTGTTCTCTTGTTGGATCCGGCAAAAATAACTTTTGTGTAATTTTAAACTCTGCATCTGCTGGTGTTTGCGATCCCCAGTAGTCATGGTCAATCGCCATAACGTGAAAAACCATCACTTTTCGAATTGACATTTGGTTTTGTACAAGGCTTTGCCCTTTCTTATCCGTTTAGCTAAGACTTTTGTACAGTTGTTTCTATCTGACATCTTATCAACCATGCAAGCAGGAGCTTAGTTCATACAACTTGTATACCACAGCATGGGGAGGAAAACGTACAACATTAGGGAGAAGTGAAATTAGGATGCTCAGATACTGTAATGGTATGTTGGTGTACAGTAGCAGTTAATGAGTGATTTATGGTATCCAGAACTACATGTTTTTCGTCACTTCAATAGGGTGCCTCTGTGCTATTGGATTAAATGTGGAGGGTAGTTAGTTCCTCTATGCAGGCAATCTTTT
>WSYH01009365.1:0-26174 GCA_036426205.1 Ascaphus truei | reverse complement strand
CCACTGCCTCATTAAGATGCATGCCGTCCTTTTTCCAGGGGCTGGAGTCTGGAGACTCCGGGTGCTAGTTGAGTGGTTTAAATAGTCCATTTTTGTGGTGGCGGTTCTTTGGGATTCCTGGGTTTCACCTTTCCAGATGCAACTCCAGGGGTACAGTGTTGCGCCCCTAGTGGTTGCATTTATTTGGTGAATGTGCAGGGCTCATTGAGCAGTAGTACTGTGGGGCTCATTCTCTCAGTTGATTCGGTGGAGGAGCCAGAAGCAGTGCAATGCGTGGCTTTGTATGGTGTTTGGACCTATGGCGGCTTGATGCTGTTTGGCCCTAATGTGTTTTGCACATGCTGGCCGTGTTTAGGGGAGTTCTTTTAATGTTGTCTGTAATAAAAGCTGTGGCTTTTGTATCCTCCCTGCCTTCTTGTGTTGTTTTGTTTAAGGGTATTTCTGGTGGTGAGGGGATGCTCCCGGACTCTAGTGCATTCAAACAAGAATCCTCAGTGTGGAATTTGGTGCTCTAAATATATTCTATTCCTTACAAAAAAACTCTGTTTAAGTAAAAAGCACTTAAGGAGTTATTCCTTAAAGTTTTTTGCAGTATGCCAGTCCTCCCACTTGCACCTTTTATGTACCTCTTGATGCGCCATGAACTTATCCACCATTCATAGGGTTCTGACACCTCCAGGCTTCCCATGACGTAGTTGCTACAATCATCAGTCTATATTTCGTGAAGGGAGAGCGTTTCAGGGTGGCATAGGAACCTGAGCTAGCAGAGACATGGAAGGAGAACGCCTCCTCTTGTTCCAGTCATCATAACGCCGTGATCATTTCCAGAATGGTCATGATGTGTGAAAATGCCGGGGGTCGTGACCCAAAGTGGTTATGAGGGGATGAACTGTACTTCGCCTATCTTTTTTAATATGTTCAAGGATATTAGAAATCTCACATATTTAACGAACATTTTAGCGTGAACCTCTGTGGTTTTGATGAGGGTCCCGAAATCGAGGCTTCCCTTATGTAACGAATTGACTTGAGGTCCTTGGGGGTGGTATATTTTGTCAAGGTTTCCGTGTTCCCAACTTTGCAGCAAAACTGTAGAGGTTTGCCGTACCCCCTTTTTCTTTGGCTCATGACTAAACGCGTGAGGAAACTAAAGGAGTAAGGAGGCAGAGGTGGTCTAGACCGTTATTCTCTGTGTGGTGGATCGCTAGAAAACATTATTGCCTTGTTATTGCACACTTTAATTTGTATATCTCTAGCTTCACCAGTTATATGTAGACAGCTTGGCGTTGGGAATGAGCTCCGTTTTTGAACCTTTGAACACTTAAATATTTCAAACCCTCGCGAGGTTGCTGTTGCTCAGCAAGAAATGCAGAACTGCACACAATAAGTGCATTACTTGAATCAAGTTTTATTTTGGTTATTTTTATTCATGATTTATCACCTTTCTTGTTTGTAAAACGCCCTTGGCGTATTAGAGTTACATTAACACACCCACTTACGGTTTTTTAGAGGGCGTTACTCGTATCTTGCATTTAAAAATGGGCACTCCTCGTGCTAACAACATAGAAAGATCCAGAATACCAGATAATGTACAGCATCCGTACCGTGGCGAAAACCTTACTATTTCTGTAATTACGTACCCTGATAAAATTCTCATTACACTAAACACCTTCCCTCACCCTAAACTGGGGTACTTGGGCGGTTACTGTAGTTTTGGTGCCAATTACCTGCGAGATACGATTGAGTGAGATGGCCCGCCGCCCCGATGTTGTGGGGGACGGACAGACCTTTGGGGATTCTTCTGTTCTTTCCATTTGGTACAACACCTCCAGACTAGGGCTTCAGCAGTGGCCGAAGGTGTCCCCCCTATGACAGTTTTACACTCCCAATACCCTCCTCCACAACAGACTGCCCGAGGTAGCCAAGAAGTTAAATGAGAGTATCTTTATTATAGCAGCCCCCTGCTGTGTCGTTCCTTGTGTATAATCCAGTGATAAGGTAGAATCCCTGGCTTCTGGATGGTACTGGCCCTGCGAGTCATTGGTGAGGCCTTGCTGATTTGGCTATTCTCTCGGCTCTAGACCCCTGAGGGGCCTAGCACAATTGTCGACAGGGGAGGGGTGCCAAGCGAAGGGGTCACCTCCCCATTAGGCTAACTCCCCTCCATCCGTCTGGGAAGTGAGGGTGTAACCAAATGTCTTATAATACATATGGTGCCCCTGCTCCAACCAAACGTAGTCCCTTGGTTTTTCCTATTCCCACATTTAGAGGGAATTCCTGTACTTTTTTATTATCCCTGGCCTCATGGAAACTGTGTTCTATTGATAGCAAAGGTATTGGTGACAATTCGGTAATTGTGCCTATTCAATTATCACACCTTGCAGTAATAGTACGGGCAACACACAGTAATGATCAAACGGAGGAAAGGAATTATATGCATTACATGTTTATGGCCCATTGTCCCCTTTCCCGATTTGCAGTCTGCCTCATTGTTTACACATCTCCATAGGCGCCATTGGACCCATGTAACCCTATGGAGTATTTCCGGCAATTTGGGCCCGCTACTATCGCAGAAGACCTCCGTGGCGCCCGAGAGGAGGTTGTCGGCGGATCCCCATGAATTGAATGGAGTAATGCATTTCAATGGGATTCTTGAAGCCGACCTCTGGAACGAGCTGGCAGCCAGCCAGACCGCAAAACCGCAAGAGCGGAAACAATGTCTGAAAGAGCTTTGATCAGGTCTCGGTCAAGTCACGTCAATTGGCGTGGGACTTTTGTTCTAGGGCACCCAGAAATAAAATTCTATTTGCCCCCTAGGAACCCCCTCACTCGACCCGCAACCGGGTCTAACACTTATGGCTACGAGAGGGCTCGCTGCCGGCCAAGGGGTCCGCCCATTGTCCACATGCAGAGAGAAGCCAGTTGGTCTTCAAACACCAAGTCCGAAACAGTGTAACCCAAACCCTATCTGCGGCGGCTAGTTTTATTCAAGCATTTGCCCGTTCTCGATCCGTAGCAGACCAGTACCCTGGCGTACACCAGAGGGTGCCGGCGCTGCCCGAAGACCACGGAGGAGCGCCCCCTCCGATCGGGGCTTTCTCCTCCCGCTGGGCCCGGTCCCCCGGAACCCCCGCCGCCGTCCCCACATCGCGGGACCCAGGGCTCCCTTGGGGAGCCCTGGCGCCGCGTGCAGGGGGCGCAGCACCCGATGACGCGTTACCCGCGCGTCCAGGGATGCGGCTAGCATGCTCGGGGCATCCCCAGCTTGCGTACTAGCCGCCACTCAAATAAATTGCCGCCTCTGTAACTCCAGTTCCGTGGGGACAAGGTTGGGATTTGGCCAGAGTAGTCACTGCTCCGGCATGGATTGCAGGCAATTTCCAGCCCTCTCCCACCTCACACGAACGGAGTAGGGTTAACTGTGAAAAGTGTGTGTTTCCCATTTACTTCTTTAATCGGAGGTCCCATTGAATCTTATGGCGGCACCGGGCCCATGCATTTCAATGGAGGAAAGCCCGCGTGGCTTTGAACGGCCAAGTCCAAAGTGAGTAAAGTGAAACCGCATAATCTCTCCGGTTCTGTGAGTACCAAATGGCTGCTGCCGGCATGACTGCATGGCCATTTCCAGCCTCTCGCATCAACCACACGGAGTAAGGGTAAATGTGAAAAATGAGGTTTTCCCTTGACTTCAATGGCGGAGTTGCTCCATTAAAAACCTATAGGGCGGCGAGCCCATTGATTCATTCATGGAGAGTGAAATCAGTGTTTCTTTTAGCAAGCGGACGAATCCGCATTAAAGTTAATTAGGGTGAATTTTAACTTGTTTTGTATCTCCGGTTTCTGGGGGTCGTGGAGGGCTGATATTTGGCCACTATGGCAAGGTCCTCCGGAATAGGACCTGGCAAATTTCAGCCCTCTCACTCGCAGAACGGATTATTTAATATAAATCTGATTGTTAAAATGTACTATGTTTTTTGGGTCTAGGGTAAAGCCCGGGACAGCTAGAGGCTCATATGTATTTAATGCTCAGGGGCGACAAGGTCTACAAAGGCCCCCATCAAAGCTCCCCCACCCTGTGTTATGCTAGGGCGGAGAAGAGCGGACATGAGTAGTTCTGAGGTTGTTATAAATCACACCTTCAGACAAAGGTTTTCCTGTCCAGGGCAGATACTAGGGGACGCCAGTCTGTTGGGAGGGGGCTAGGAAATGAGACCCTGATTGAATCATGCTCACCCTGTGGGCAGGTATTACCTTGCTTTCCACATGAGTTGGTGCAGGGGTAATTGGTAACCAATCACCTGGCCCCCAATGTTAAAGCTGCAGTTCAGTCAATATCCTGCAATGTGTGTTTTTTTTTAATAAATCAGTTTCTGTGTAAGAAAAAATACTTTTAGATTTTCTGTTTTTAAAAAATAAACTTTGAAAACGACCATTTTCTTGTATTCTCTAATTTTAACAACACCATTTGCTACGGCACTGCCCCTTCAGTCCTGTCCACAAGCCCTGGCAACACCCCTTTTGTCAAGCCCTGCCCTCCCTCTAGCACATGTCTGTGAATATTCATGAGCTTCGCACTGGTACAGAAGCAGCCTGATAAACATATGCCTCTCTAAAGATCTTGCCAAATTTTTGTCGATCAATAACATGGAGAACGAATTGACTGGCAGCTATACAGTTCTTTAGGTAATTAGAGATTGCCCACATAAAACATTGGAAGTACAAAATTAATTAAAAAAAAAAAAAAGACTGAACTGCAGCTTTAAGGGATAGGGCTGAAACCACCACTATAAACGATTGTAACCCTATGCCCAGTGTCTTCGTCTCTTTTTACTACCTCTACTTGTTACCTGACCTGAATGATTCCAATCCTGTACTTGATGCTTCATTTCCACCCCGCAGAGTGGTTCATAATTCTGTGTGTTGTTTGTATATCTTGTGTGTTCTCCTTTTTCAAGGAATAAACTTTCCTTTATTATATCCAAGTCGCATTCAATTCAACCCCATTTATTTGTGTGTCTTTATAGCCTGCACACGCCCCCGTGACACACATTCTCCTCACTGCCGGGAGGAGACCACTGCAACATCCTACCCCATGAAGGGCTAGTCTGGAACTCTCTGAAGGTCTTCACCCCTGGGGCTGAACTTCACTCTATAATTAGTTACTTCCTTCCTCTCAGGCTCACAGAGGGAGGGCCCAGTATCTGCACCACCATTGGCTATTCACAGATCTCTGTGGTCACCACCCCTCCGGTCACTCAGGAGTCAGCATGAGGAGGGGGAAAACCCATAGGATCCTGTCACTGTCTGGTATCTACTAGAACTTATTGACGTGAAGGTAGACAAGATACTGGACCACCAGCCATTGCTTACACTCATAACTAGTCCTGGTGGTGTTTTTCGTTAGGGTGGACCACTTCCTAATATCATACAAATTGATGCCGATAGATAATTAACTGTGTTTGTAACTATAGTATACTACACATAAATAGAGGGATAGTCATTCTTGTTATATCTTGTATTTCTGGTAAAAAAAGCGTGTTATACTGATTATGATTGTCATTCACTTATAAGCCTCTCCATGTACGAATACCCGTTAAGACCAGCGTTCATTCCCCTCCACTTCTGTATGTTGTATGTATGACCAAGCTAATGTTCTGTACACATAACCTGGTTGTACAGTGTTTGTCATATTAATAATCGTATACTATATTAGTGAAAGCACTGTATGTTTGCCTGCGCCTGCATGCATCTGCCTGCTGCTGGATGTCCGGTGTCCCTAGGGACAATGCCATTGCACCTTGGCTGTCACTCCGCCTCAGCCATGCCCCCCCCGCACCATGCCCCCCCCACACCTGTCATTGGTCGCCATCAATCCCTGCCGCCCAGGACCACCGCCACAGCCCCCCGCACCATGCCCGCCCCCCGCACACCCTCAATTTGGTCTAAGCCAACAACACTGACACAACTGTCACACCCCCTCACTGAGCTACACCACTGACACACTCTACACCCCTCACTGAGCTTGGGAATCCGCTGCACCTAACCCTAACTGGTCTGAGACATTTGCACACTGACAGATTTGAAACTTTTTTGGGACAACCCTGACCACCGCACCTGCTACCCTCACACCTTCTAACAATCAGGTACAGAGTCTTCTCTCTATAACTAGCTCTTCTCTCTCTCTCTATAAATACACCCACATCCCACACCGCCTCTTCAAACCCCCACCCCTCCTACACCCCCACCCCACACCTGCTCCAGGCCGACATCAGCAATTAACCACCATTAAACACACCCCTCCCCACCCCCGCTTATCACCCTCCACCGGCTGGTGCTCATCCGGAGGATGACTTGCCATTAACACCCCCCCCCCCCTCACCTCCACAACGGACACCATTATTAACCCCCCCCCCCCCGCTCCTCACTCCACTACGGACACCATTACCCCCCCCAAACACCAACCCCCCCCCCCCCGGTCCTCACCCCTCTCCTCACCTCCACAACGCCCACCGCTGGTGTTCATCCACACCATACCCCTCTCCCACCTCCAGCGCATGGCCTCATCCGAGCAATGAAGACCCCATTAACCCCCCCCCCCCCCCCCCGCTCCTCACCTCCACCGCATCCTGCTCATCCGGATTAAATACACGCCTTAACAACATCCCCCCGCTCCTCTCCTCCACCGCAGGTGCTCATCCGGAGCCCAAAGACGCCATTAAAACCTCCCCCCCCCCCCCCCCGCTCCTCACCTCCACCGCACTCTCTCATCCGGAGTAAAGTAACACACGCCATTACAACCCCCCCGCTCCTCTCCTCACATCAATAACACTACTCTCAACAATGGACATACATATTTCACAAGCCTTTACAACAATTACATTTTCATACTAACAACCAACAATTAACATACACTTAAACAAAATTTCCCCTCATATACATGTGCTTTCTAACCCTTTTTCTTTCACAAATCAATTTTTATATTATTACATAACATTCAACATACATTACAAGTTTACAATACAACATTTACACTACTTATTCACGCTTCACATCCCGGGCAACGCGGGTCTCTCAGCTTGTTGCATATATAATGGAAATTCAATGTGTTTCATCATCTTTCACACACAAAGTGTTTTCTTTTGCAATGCAAGAACAAAATCCCAAAGCAGCATAAGGACATGTATCAAAATGATCGACATGTTTGTAATGCACCCATTTATAGGAGACTTGCACCTCAATCTGCTTATTAGCTGAGTCCATGGTGACTCCAGCCGTGCGGAGGCGCGCTGAGGCTGAGGGAAAGCGAGTGCTTCCTGGCCTTAGTTCGCGCGCTGTCGGGGGGCGGGCCAGTGACGTCACGGAGCTGGCGAACCCGTTCACGTGACTGGCGTGAGCGCCGAAACTAAAAAAAATTAAGATTATGCTGCGGAAGCGTGCGCGAGCCCCCGCTAAAGCCGCTCTCATTGCGGCTGCAGGGGCTCACTGACAAGTGTCAGCAGGCGCTAACATGGACTCCAGCCTTATTCAGCACCCGAAACATATCTGCCGCCTGCTTAATATATGTTACTGTGATTACATATCCATGTGGCCTGCCAGGATTCACTTACAGTTGTCAGTGGACAGGACTACTTTATGTCAGTGGACAGGACTGCTTGTACTACAGGAGATCGTGTTTGAAAGAATTTTGATTTTAATAAGATTTTTTCCTTTTTTAAATTTATGGTTTCCTTTTTAAAAGTGATTTATCACCCGTGTTGTGACGGATCTATGCTGCTAGTTTAGTTATAGTACAATTGTATCTGCCTGTCATTAGAGAGATTTGAAAGTTATGTGAAATTAGATTGATATCTAACAGGCCTCCCTGCTTCAAAACTTTTCCTTTACACTATCCAAACTGTGCTGCTAGAATGTTTCACTTTCCCCCAAAACAGTCTCTGCTCATGTCCTCCTTAAATCCCTCTCCTGGCTTCCCATCAAGTTTCAGATCACCCACAAAGTTTCCTCCTTACTTTCAAGGCTCTTCACTCATCTGCTCCTCCCTACATATCGGCTCTAATCTCTCGTTGTGCCCCGCTCGTCTCTGTGCTCTACCCCATAACTGTCTACTCTAGTCTCCACACCTCAACTCCCACCTATACTGCTCTCCCTCCTTAACCTTTTTCCCCTCACTGCCCCTTACCCGTGGAACTCCCTCATACTCGGTATATGCTAAGCACACTCTCTCCCCACGTTTAAGTCAAACCTGAAAACTCACCTCTTCAATTAAGGATTTTCAATTGCCTAAACCAGCGACTTCCCAACTCCATTCCTCATGTACCCCTAACAATTTGAAGTTTAAGGATATCCCTCACAATAGCACAGGTGGCTCAATCATTTAAATTTAAACGAACACCTGTGCTCAAGCAGGGTATACTTAAACAAGAACAAACAATCTAATAATAACCCTGGGCTGATAGGGGTACTTGAGGACTGGAGTTGGGAATCATGGCCTAGACTAATGGCTACTTTTCCACGCCACAAGTCGCTCCTACCAACCATTGTGGCCAGAACTGCCATCTACTGCACTTATTCCCTCACCTGCTGTAATTCTCCCAAAATACAGTACAACTTAGATTATGAACTCTCCGGGCTTGGATTTCCTTTCCTATTGTCTGTTTGTGTTTGTTGCTCTTATTGTATTATAATTCCATGTACTGGTATTGTCTATCTTGTAAAGTGCTGAGTACAGCTATGGACACGATATAAATAAATCAAACGCGAACATTTTTAGACCCAAACGTGACGACTCACACTTAAGCAAACTATGAAGTCTATTACTTGGTATGATTTAGCTTGATTATTGTATTGTTTTATTATCCTTTTTATTGAACACACAAAGTTATTACCATCGTTGAAAATAATTAGATTCAAAGTTGGCTTATTGGGGTCTGTACGTTGTTATTTTTGGGGCCATAATTCTTTTAACTAAACTGGTAAAACCTGTTTACTGCTTGTGTGAAAACATGATCCCCGTGTTTTTTTTTTAAGGTATTCCAGAGAAACGAAGAAGAGAAGGAATTTGCTGATTTTGACATTTTTGATGACCCAGAAACACCTTTCTCAACGTTTAACTTCCAGTACCCAAACGAGGCTTTAAAAGATTGCATGACCTCATGGAGTTCAATACCCTTAATAATATTGAGGTATGTATAACTTTTAAAATAGAATTGCATTTTCCTCTGATCATTAACACAGCATTGCAGAATAGTGCTTTGATTGATCACCACCCATAAAGCTATTTGCCCATATAAGATTTGAGTAAAGTGGGGCATTTTTCTCATTATGACTAATGCAGCAGTCCACACTGATTGACATTTTATTTTTCATTTTTTGAGGCACTTTAAGAGATTTCTTCAATATGTAAATATGGAAGTCTCCATGGCAGTGTGAGGTTATCATGGCATTCCCTGGACTCCCAGAAATTCTCATATTCCCACTACATTTACAAAAATGTTGTGCACCATCACACATCAAGTACTCTGTTCACAAGACTTTCTTAAATTGACACACACTCGCAAACACCTGAAGCACCTTGGGGCCTGTGTATCAAGCGGTGCATAACAAATGTGGCTGTACAATATGCAAGACATTTATAAATCGGAAGTAGATCTACAGATATAGCTAACTTTACTGTCTCCGTGCGGCCGCCACCAGGTCACGTGACCACGGTGGTCACAACGCACCGGAAGATAATACTGGGGGGTTCCCATTCGAAAGCACGGATTCCCCCCCCCCCCCTAGCACGATCACAGCAGACACTGTCTCCTGCACCGTTGCTTCTTTGATCGCTGGAGACATTGTCTTGCTACATTTGTTTCAAACCAAATTTGTGTCATGTGCCGTGAAGCATCAAGTTCTATAATTTGTGAAATGTGTATGGATGCAAACTGCGTGAGTGACATTTATGTGCAACAAATTCTGAAGGTATTAATAAATGTGAACTCGGTTCCTACAGGTCAGTTAAATTGCCCCACTCTCCTTAAGCCCACCTCTGTGGGCTGGCCTAAAGCACTGTCCCCTCCCACAGCCCTGATTGACCCATATCACAGACGAGCTCTCGCTCGTTTTTGGTGTGTGTAATCCTGAAGCTGTGCATTATTAGCTGCTCCTGTTGGCTCTTGGCCGAAATACACTTTTTTATATATACAGCTCAACTCCGTTATAGCGCGGTCCTCGGGGGCCACCCGATCCGACCGCGCTATAACTGGGGTCATGCAAAATGTTAAAAAAAATGGCTGCCGCTCGCCCGATCGGGAGGAGGAGGTGGAGTGAGGCGCCGGCACCCTACATGTCCCCTAACAGCCACAGTAGTTCTCCCAGACATTCCCCGCACTCCCCTCAGCACTCCGCTCCAGCCAACCACAGATCCCGCAACTATCCTCCCCGCCTCACACCGATTCCCCCCCTCTTCCCCCCCACCTATTCCCCCCCCTAGCCTCGTGTCGATCCCCCCCGCACCCCCTCGCCTCGCGCCGATCCCCCAGCTTTGCACCGTTCCTCCTCCCCCCCAGCGCCCCACGATGCCCCCAAAGTGGGCTGTGACACCAAAGGTAGGGGGGCTGTGTGTGTGGTGTAGTGTGCGTGAGTTTGTGCAGTGTGCTGTGAGTGTGCTGGTGCTGTTTGTGCTGTGAGTGTATGCAGTGTGCTGTGAGTGTATGCAGTGTGCTGTGTGGGTGCAGTGTGCTGTGAGTGTATGCAGTGTGCTGTGAGTGTGTGCAGTGTGCTGTGAGTGTGCTGGTGCTGTGTGTGCTGTGAGTGTATGCAGTGTGCTGGTGCTGTGAGTGTATGCAGTGTGCTGTGAGTGTATGCAGTGTGCTGTGAGAGTGTGCAGTGTGCTGTGAGAGTGTGCAGTGAGTGTGTGCAGTGTGTGCAGTGAGTGTATGCAGTGTGCTCCGAGTATGTGCAGTTTTCAAAAATTATTATTATTTTTTTTAAATTCGGGGTCCATGCTCAAACTGATTTTAAGCGGATCGCGCTATAACGGGGTTGAGCTGAAATTTAAGATGACTAATTTCCATGTTAATTTGACTTTTCCTCTCGGTTTTTTCACTTGAATGCCTTTACCACTAGGTAACTCCCGGTTTACAGTACTTTCTCTTTGTTTCGTCTTTGACACTCCTGATCGTTAACTGTATATTTTCCGGTCTTCTCCGTTCAATCTCTCTTCTCCCTTCCTTGCAAACACCAAACATTATTCATTGTCCAAGCTTCCCCCTGGTAACATCTCTATTGCATTATTAGGGATATATATATTACTCTACTACTTATACCCGTCTTTTGGTTGATGCACTAAAGTGGATTAGGGCCCTTTTGTGCATCCCAGTATTTGTGCTTACAGGACAACACAAGAATTGGTGTTTTAGAACATAAGATTTCAATTTAAAAAAAGAAATTGAACACCAAAATACTGTAACATCATCTTATATATCACTGACCGTGTACGCAGTGCTGTAGATAGAATTGTGCAGGTACATTTAGTCCGTGCCAAAAGAGTTTACGTTGAGACTTCGGGAGATAAAGTGACTTGCTCAAGGTTAGAAGGTGAGCTGACATTGGGATTTAAACCAGATTTACCCACTTGAAAGGCTACCACAAATAACTTTTTTCGACATCATGACTGCTTGTCTGAAAATGTAAATCTGAAAACATTTTATGGTGGTTCATATATAGTTTCTTAAATATTTGTAAGGTTACTTTTTGTTATGATTGAGTTCTACGCATAGAAAATTCCATATAATATAATGCGAGACCCTTATTAATACATTATTTCTTAACCACTTCTTACAGTATATAACTTGCTCACATCCTTTTTTCGGTAATCTTCCGTCTTATTTATAATATCAGTTGTCTCTCTCTGCCTAGAGGAATTTTAGATTACACAATGTTTATAACATTTCACCAGTTAGTTGTTTACATGAGGGATTAATATAAAACTGCAATCGTGTCAATTGTGACGTTATCGCTTGAAAGCCCCTACTGAACTCAATTGGAATTTCCTTGTGATAGTACCCTGATCAGCACTATCATACTGTAGTTAAATGAATAACCCCCATTGGTTCCAAGTAGGTTTACCTGCAATTTGATTACATATATAAAATGGCCATTTTCATTAAGCAGTGCTGTGTCATAGGACAACTTCCAGCACAGCTTCGTTATTATGGCCCATTCACAAGAATGGGGGCTGTAAGGGGTCTTCTGGCACAGAAGGTGTCTAATGGGGTAACACTGCTTAGTAAATATGGCCCTTTAAGGCCCATTCAATTAAATGGCTGTTTGTGTCTTAAGGCAGGGGAGCGCAAAAAAAAATTCCTGCGCCCCCCTGCTGGCTGTTCCCTTCTCTGTGTGCCTCGGCTCCGGCGTCATGATGTCACGTTGCCATGGCAATGTGACGTCACATGACCTCGCGTTGCCATTTGACGCCAAAGAAGCCGCCGAAGCCATGGTAAGTGAGGTTTACAGAGGCCTTCGCCGCTTCCCCGGCACTTATTTTAAGTGCCTTCGGGAAGTGCGCGGGGCCTCTGTAAACCCTGCGCCCCCCCGCTGTCAGACCTCTGAGAGGTCTCTCTCACTCTCTGTGAGTTTTTTATTATTGGATGACTTAATAAAGCATATGGTTTTACTTGCCTTTTGATCCAGCCACCGTCATTTTTTCTTGGTTCAACGAGCAGTGCATTGCTAGCACTCTCCCTCTTGGGACATTTCTCTACCAAATGCACCATAGCTGCCTCCTGGAAGGGTCCTATTCCGAATATAGACAAATAATTAATAGTGTCTGGCTTACATTACGTAATTAAAACAATTACAGCATACTTAACTGACTCTATGCACATGTTTAGAACTATCTGGGGACCTTGGCTAGACAGACTGACAGAACCAGGCTTTGTAGGGCAGGAACTGGAGCTCTAGATCCAGAGTCTAGTTGCAGAAAATAATTTTGGGACAGTGCCCATCGCCTGAGCCTTGTACCAGGCAACATGTTTATGGTGATGGTTTTAGATATTGACCTATGGGAGAAGATTAAAACGGTAGTGCATATAACAACAACAAAAAAATGCCATAAGAAGTATTAACAGTACACTGTATGCCACATAACCATGATTTGTAACCATGCAACTGATGTGTCTTGTCCTTAACCACCCCAATCTCCCAGCCCTCCCTTCACCTCCCCTTTTATTTCTCTGCATCCCCCAATACCCCCTCCCCTGTAATGTCATATACTATGTTACAAAAGAAATAAGACTACAATGTTTAAAAAAAATAATGCTACTGTTGTCATGGGAGTAAATCTTGGTAACGTCATGGAACATGGGAGTAAATCTTGGTAACGTCATGGAACATGGGAGTAAATCTTGGTAACGTCATGGAACATGGGAGTAAATCTTGGTAACGTCATGGAACATGGGAGTAAATCTTGGTAACGTCATGGAACATGGGAGTAAATCTTGGTAACGTCATGGAACATGGGAGTAAATCTTGGTAACGTCATGGAACATGGGAGTAAATCTTGGTAACGTCATGGAACATGGGAGTAAATCTTGGTAACGTCATGGTATTTGGCTGTAGTGAATACATTATGTTAAAGAACCGTAAAATTAGGTTAACGTAACGTTCTAGAGGTTGACAGAGCTTACTGAATCTGAGCCTTAATGCTTATTGGGAAAACACAATAATAATTTTTTTTCGAAATGAAATCAGCAATTGAATAAGTCAGACAATCTGCGCCCCCCCCCCCCCCTGCAAATTGAGGGGCGTGACATTGTCTGCGGGGGGCGTGGGGTTTACAGAGGCCCCGCACGCTTCCCGAAGGCACATAAATGAAATGCCGGAAAAGCGGCGAAGGCCTCTGTAAACTGCACTTACTTTGGCTCAGACGCCTTCTGAAGACGCGTCGCCATGGCAACATAATGTCATGATGCCTGAGCCGCGGTAAGAGGGAGGGGGCAGAGAGGGGGACAGCCGGCAGGGGGGCAGGGAATAAAAGATTGCGCTACCCTGGAATAAGGTGGTGTTAAACCAACTTATATTATGCAACATTACAGACTGAAAAAAAAACAGATTGATATCTACTGTGAGACCGTGCAAAATAAAATGTAAATATTAAAACAAGATATTGAACACTGAAATAAATACAGTTGCATAAAAATGTTTTAGGATATAGCGATGACAGAATTTTGCAGATACAGTGAGTCTCCGCCCCAAAGGGTTTACTTTGAGACACTTTTCTCTGCATTGGTACTATGATCCACATATACTAAGTGCTGCTCCAAAAGACACCTTCCATGCTGAAAGAAACCTTACCGTTCAAGTGAACGGGCCATATTTACTAAGCAATGTTACTCCATAAAACACCGTCTGTGCTGGAAGACACCTTACAGCTCATTCACTTGAATGGACCATGAAGTGTTATGTTTACTAAGACGTGGTGTCTCCTGCAGTAGCATAGCTTAGTAAATATGGCTCTATTGGGCAGATTCATCAAGCACCGGTATGGATAAGTGCACCCAACCCGACGTTAACTCCCATTCAAGTCAATGGGATGTAACACCTGATTGGGTGTGTTACCCCGTAACGGTGTCTATGAATCTGCCCCTATAGATCTTGCACATCTTTTGAGCATTGAATATATTTATGTATGTCTTATTCTTTAAATGCTACCTGATTTTAAAACATTTGCAAAATAACTTGGTACACGGTTCATTAACATGTAAGCACGTTATCTCTCCTCTTAGGTGATCAAGCAAGCCATTGAGGAAAGCATTGAGTACAGAAGACAACACCCATCTCGCTGTTCAGTGTCCTTGAATGACATTGAGGCACGGAAATTCTTTAACAAGGGCGCCCAAAGCAAACTCCCACAGTGAATTCAATAACACAGTTGAAGATGTATGATGTAAACAGCTGTAAGGAAGGTTTTCTGGGCTTTATGCTCAATCAGAAAAGCGTATTAACATTTAAAAGGAAATAGAAATATGCATAACTAGGCGATTATAAACTGAAAAGTGTACATTTATCAGTAGACTTAAATGTGACGTTCCATCATTCCTTATTATAATCAGGGATTCCAGTTTTAGGTTTTAACCGGAAAAGCACTGATCATTATGCAATTTAAGGGAAAGCCGATTAAAAAAAGGAAATGACACATCATTTCCTATTGAGTTCCACCTGATGTAGCGGCTCAGCCAGAGGTAAGAGACATAGGCATCACGGGGGCCGAATGGAAACTGCACCGGTAAACACCAAATTCAAATGTGTGTCAATTTATTTTTATTGTTAACACCGATAAACACGGATTATTTTAAAGAAAAAAAATGAAAGCACCAAAAGAAAAACCTGATTTTACAAAACATAAACCAGAATCCCTAACTATAAGGAAGCAACTAATGTTTATGTATTGAAGGTTTTATTGTGTGTGTGTGTGTATGTGTATACTTTTTTTTTTTTTTTTTAATAAATCCAACTTTTGTGCAATGAGGAGTGCTTTGCCATCCTTTTGATTCTCTACCCTATTTTCTGGGCAGTTAGCACCCATGTATACTTTTTGGCATTATTTGGTAAGTGCCCTTGTCACTAATATTATATATATATTTATATATATATATATATATATATATATATATATATATATATATATATATATATATATGTATATATGTATGTGTATATACATATACACATACACATATATACACACATACATGCACACATATTTTTCTGAATATAGTAATAAAGTTGTTCATGTGATATTACCAGTTCCATTAAACCTGTTCAGTGCTTACCGTTAATAATTTCCTTCAGTCTCCCGTGTTGGCTTAGTATTGTACATCTTGCCCATTTCCCATTATCAGATAAACACACTGGTTATTGGGGTGTTCTAATGTGCCATAAATCACAACTCGCACATACTGTGCAAAAAACGCTTAACACATTCAATCAAAAGTTATAGCAAACTCGCAAAGCAAATGAAGTCACCCAGTGAAAAACAATAGAAGAATGTAGTTATTTTTTAACATTGGACGCATGATTGGTTTATACAAAATTAAAAGTGTACATTAATGATTTGCCTGTATATACAAGTTTACAAACCGTTTTATGTTTAAAGAGATGTGGTGAATGTTCTAATAACATTCCAAAGTATTTAGTTAATATATGAAGCCATTCAAAGTTTTAAAATGTTTTTAAAATACTTGCCAGGTGAAATAAAGTTGCCCACCTAGATTTAACATATTAAACATGCCACTGTTGTTAGTTCACTTTGGTCTTAGATGGTACTCCTCCTTTGAAGTAAATGCCAGTAGCCATACCTATGGAATGGATTCATTTATTGTGATACTGTACCTGCAATAAGCGTTCTCCATGGATGACATTATAGTATACATGGCTGGTTTTCAATGCTAGTGTGCATTACTGCCTGAACATTCTCTTATTATGTCTGTTTATTCACCAAGCATGATGCTTTCTGACAGCAGTCAGAGCCTGGGCAAAGAAGAGTCCCTTGAATGTCATTTCAAAGTGAGATCAGCAACTTACTGTTCCATTTTGTGGCTTCTCTTTTCACACCCTTGCAGATTATGCTCTTTCTATTGTGCAAAGTTTTTGTGCATTGAAAGTAACACCCATTGCAGAATGAAGATTCATTTCACACACTTTATCACATACTGTACATGCATTGGCATCTATGTTCTCCTGTTTGAGATGCAAACATATTACAAATAATAACATGCACAAATAATAAATATGCATAGATGTCATTATACAAGATACACATATGTAAAAAGAAAACCGGTTTTGAAACAAAATATTTGTGTGTAATATTCTTTGGAAGAGACACACTTGTTGTTCACCAACTTCTGGTACATTTCTATTTGCATACTGTAGGTTAATTGAGATATATGTACAGTATATGTATTTTTTTTTTTTTTTAATGTGTGTGTATATAGTATATCCCATTGTTTTCTAATATACAGTTTAAAATCTCTATTGTTTGATGACACTTGTATTGTAGAGAGAGAAAACACACATGCAAATATCTCCCAACATCATTCTCCAAGTTAGTGTTGTAAACATCACAAACACTGCTATAGCTGGTGGTAAGGATTTTACTTTTTGTAACCACCATTACCTAATTGTGTGTTCTGAGTGCCTACTAGCACTAGCTTGGTACCAGTATACCCCCCTGTGCAGTATGCGATTTATGACTTGAGGTGTTAAATGCACACACTCTTACATCACTAACGTTCAGGGACCATTTAACACCTCAATTCATAAATCGCATACTGCACGGGGGGGGGGGGGGGATAGGTTTCAGTCACAGATACATTCCAGGAGGCAAGTTTTAATTTTAACCTTTCTGCTTTATCCCAGTGTAAAAATATAATATATATATATACACCAAAAAACACACACACACATATATATATATATATATATATATATATATGTATATATATATATATATATATATATATATATATACACACACATACACCTCAACCCCGTTACAGCGCAATCCGCTACAACGCGATTCCGCTACAACACGGTCTGAGCGTGGCTCCCGAGATTTGAAAATCTCCATTTTGCCACGCGAGGACTTACCGGCATTTAAATCACTCTCCTCTTTGCTGTCAGCTCTCTCCTCACTTCGTAGGGCTGTGTCCTCTTCTCTGCAGCTATCAGCTCTCGTGCGCGGCGTCGCAGAGGAGGGTCACATGACACAACACACATTTTTTAAACATTTAATTCAATGCTTTATTGCTAACGGACAAAACAGAAAAGTGAATCCCTGCGCTTCTCTCTTAGGGATAGCAATCAATGGGGAATATAAATATATATGTATGGTGTAAATACCTATAAGATAAAAGGAGACTTTTGGTATACATCCTTTGATCAAATAATGCCAAGCCTGCTAACCACGTCAAGGTAAGTCTCTTTAGCAGGTCCCTACGCAAAATGCATACTAGTGTTATGTGAAATAAGCCCAGAAGGGGTTAAAATATCAAAGCATATGCTTATATAATCTAGTGCAATTAAAAACTGGTATATACCAGTACAGATACTCACATGTAAGTGAAGTGGAATAAGGGGACCTTGCTAGGAGATTATATACCTAGAAGAGGAGGGGCTGGCCTGCCACAAACTGCACAATAAGCAGTTGCAGGCGATTGGCTAAATATATTCAATTACACCATAGTAGTGTTGCCCTCTAGGAGCGTGCTGCTAAGGATTAAAATCGGCCCAACAAATAATGTAAAACAAATATACACTCCTGAGGAAGCCACACACCCTTTTTGGCGAAACGCGTAGAGTGGTAGCCGCCCAGAGAGGAGAAATTTACTGACAGATACTCACAGAACCGCGACCGGAAGTGACGTATCGGGACGGAGCGGAAGTGACGCATCGGTGTGCGAGTGAAGCTGGAACATCCACCCGAGAGGCTGTATACCAGTGGAGAACTCCACAGTGCCTGCGGGCAGCCGTTATGGGAAGGTGATCGACCCACAAAAGAGGGAACCCACGAGGGGAGAGATACCTGGATCAACGCGCCCACCGCTGGAGGTACAAAGTCCCTGAGAGTGGTGGTCCACACCAAGTCACACCGGAGGAGGCGGGTGAGCCTGAAGTTTAAATCAAAAATCCTTCTCTCTTTGATCACAATGATTGTGGTACATGCCTGAAATACTTGTTTTTATTCTGAGAGCTGGAGACCCTATCACCTGGTGGGAATAGCTGTACAGCAGAGACCATTGAGTGTCAAACCGCTTGATTTTGACTTACATCTTGTAAGTAGACATCACATATGAGCCAAGAAAGAACGCAGAATATATATCACTTGAATTTTATTGTCTGCACTTAGATTGTTTTTCTTGTTTTATGTTCTTTTCCCTTCATGCTCCCCCTGGATTACAACTGGAGAAAAACAAATATATAATCACTGCGCTTCTCCGTATAAGGAGCATGCAGCTAGTGGAGGATTTACCTTGACGTGGTTAGCAGGCTTGGCATTATTTGATCAAAGGATGTATACCAAAAGTCTCCTTTTTTCTTATAGGTATTTACACCATACTTATATTTATATTCCCCATTGATTGCTATCCCAAAGGGAGAAGCGCAGGGATTCTCTTTCTGTTTTGCACATTTGTATGGCCAATTCTTTCACTAGCTGCATGCTCCTTATACGGAGAAGCGCAGTGATTATATATTTATTGCTAACGTACCCATACTGCTGCGGCCAAGCTTATTCTAAAGCTTAACCGCATTATTCTCCGTTTTTTCAGTACTCCTGACGAAATTGGCCGCGCGCGGCGCCGGAAAAAAAAACGGGCGCGTCTGGACGGGGTTTTAAATTACCCGCGGTGCAGGCCGCCTGAGAGTAAGTTTAGCCGCCACTGTACACCTACAACCATAACCATGTGGGAATTGAACATTAATGCATTTTACATAATACACATGCAGGGATCGAACTCACTTCCATATACTGGTACCAATGCTTTACCTCTACACCACAGGCTTGGAGTGCACAATGTACTATGTAAATGTTAAGTTTCTTGCTAAGGTATATGACATCACACAGTCCCAGTGGTGTAGAGGTACAGAATTGAGCGAGCATATGAAATGTCCTGGGTTTGATTCCTGTATGATATGGTATAATTTATCAATTATAAAAAAAATGAAAATAATAATTTATAAATTATTATTTTATTTTTATTATATTGTATAACTTATAAATTATTTAATTTTTTATAATTTATAAATTATACCATATCATACAGGACTGAAACCTAAGACCTTTCATATGCTAGCTCAATTATAATGTGGTCTCATTCTGTGGCCCCCAAGGACCGCGTTATAACGGGGTACAGCTGTGGTGTGGATGTGTGTGTGGTGTGTGTGTGTGTGTGTGTGTGTGTGTGTGTGTGTATACAAACACACACACACACACACACACACACACACACACACACACACGTGTATATATATATATACACATATATATATGTGACATATAGCTATATATTATATTGATATATATATATACAGCTCAACCCCGTTACTAAGCGAATCCGCTTATAACGCGATGCAAGCGTGGCTCCCAATTTTCATATTTATGAATACTTTACAACATGATTATTGGTATCTTAAATGCTTTATTGTACAATGCATGCAATTGTACATTATTTCTAACGCTATCCGCTTACTGTATATCGCGATCTGACTCTTTGGACCCCAAGCACAGCGTTATAAGAGGGTTGAGCTGTTAATTCTTCTAGAGAAAATGTTTTTTTTTTAATAAAAAGAAACTCCATAGGTTTTGCACTTGTATTTTGATATAGGGCCATATTTACTAAGCAGCCTTCTGCTATTAAAGAAACCTGCTAGCGCTGGAAGACACTTTATAGTCCATTCAAGTCAATGGGCTACATGGTGTTTTTTGGCAGACGACTGCTTAGTAAATATATGCCATAGTGATTATTTCACATTGAATAATGAAAAACACTATTTATACCATTAATGTATTGTTCTAGTTTAAAAAATATATAGTAGTATGTATGTGTGTTTGTCTGTGTGTATGTATAATATAAATATATGTAAGGTAATCAAGCAAGCCATTGAGGAAGCATTGAGTACAGAAGACAACACCACTCCGCTGTTCTGTCCTTGAATGACATGGAGCACGGAAATTCTTTAACAGGGCGCCCAAGCAAACTCCCACAGTGAATTCAATACACAGTTGAAGATGTATGATGTAACAGCTGTAAGGAAGGTTTTCTGGGCTTTATGCTCAACAGAAAAGCTTATTACATTTAAAAGGAAATAGAAATATGCATATACTAGGCGATTATAAACTGAAAAGTGTACATTTATCAGTAGACTTATGTGACCGTTCCATCATTCCTTTATATCGGATTCCAGTTTAGGTTTTAACCGAAAAGCACTGATCATTAGCATTTAAGGGAAAGCCGATTAAAAAAGGAAATGACACATCATTTCCTATTGAGTTCCACCTGATGTAGCGCGGCTCACAGAGGTAGAGACATAGGCATCACGGGGGCCGAATGAAACTGCACGGTAAACACCAAATTCAAATGTTTTGTCAATTTATTTTTATGGTTAACACCGATAAACACGGATATTTTTAAAGAAAAAAAATGAAAGCACCAAAAAAAAAACCTGATTTTACAAAACTAAACCGAAATCCCTAACTATAAGGAAGCAACTAATGTTTATGTATTGAAGGTTTTATTGTGTGTTGTGTGTGTATGTGTATACTTTTTTTTTTTTTTAAATCCAACTTTTGTGCATGAGTGCTTTGCCATCCTTTTGATTCTCTACCCTTTTTCTGGGCCGTTAGCACCCCATGTATTTTTTGGCATTATTGGTAAGTGCCCTTGTCACTAATATTATATATATAAAATTTATATATATATATATAATTATATTATATATATAATATAATAATATATAATATATGTATATATGTATGTGTATATATCTCTACTACACATAATACACACATACATGCCACACTATTTTTCGAATATGTAAAAAGTTGTTCATGTGATTTACCATTCCATTAAACCTGTTCAGTGCTTACCGTTAATAATTTCCTTCAGTCTCCCGTGTTGGCTTGTATTGTACATCTTGCCCTTTTCCCATTATCAGATAAACACACTGGTTATTGGGGTGTTCTAATGTGCCATAATCACAACTCGCACATATGTGCAAAAACGCTTAACACATTCATCAAAAGTTTATAGCAAACTCGCAAAGCAAATGAAGTCACACTCAAAACAATAGAAGAATGTAGTTTTTTTTAACATTGGACGCATGATTGGTTTTAATCAAATTAAAAGTGTACATTAATGATTTGCCTGTATATACAAGTTTACAAACCGTTTTATGTGTAAAGAGATGTGGTGATGTTCTAATAACCATTCCAAAGTATTTAGTTAATATATGAAGCCATTCAAGTTTTTAAAATGTTTTTAAAATACTTGCCAGGTAAATAAAGTTGCCCACCTAGATTTAACATATTAACATGCCACTGTGTTAGTTCACTTTGGTCTTAGATGGTACTCCTCCTTTGAAGTAAATGCCAGTAGCCAACCTATGGAATGGATCATTTATTGTGATACTGTACCTGCAATAAGCGTTCTCCATGGATGACATTAAGTATACATGGGCTTTTTCAATGCTAGTGTGCATACTGCGGCCTGAACATTCTCTTATTATGTCTGTTTATTCACCAAGCATGATCTTTCTGACAGCATCAAGCCTGGGCAAAGAAGAGTCCCTTGAATGTCATTTCAAAGTGAGATCAGCAACTTACTGTTCCATTTGTGGCCTCTTTTCACACCCTTGCAGTAATGCTTTTCTATTATTGTGCAAAGTTTTTTGTGCATTGAAAGTACAACCCATTGCAGAATGAAGATTCTTTCACACACTTTATCCAACTGTACATGCATTGGCATCTAGTTCTCCTGTTTGAGATGCAAACAATTACAATAAAACTGCACAAATAATAAATATGCATAGATGTCATTATACAAGATACCATATGTAAAAAAAACCGGTTTTGAAACAAAATATTGTGTTGTAATACTTGGGAAGAGACACACTTGTTGTCACAACTTCTGTAACATTTCTATTTGCATACTGTAGGTTAATTGAGATATTATGTACAGTATATGTATTTTTTTTTTTTTTTAATTGTGTGTAATAGATATCCATTGTTTTCTAATTAACGTTTAAAATCTCTATTGTTTGATGACACTTGTATTGTAGAGAGAGAAAACACACATGCAAATATCTCCCAACATCATTCTCACAGTTAGTGTTGTAAACCACAAACCACTGCTATAGCTGGTGGTAAGGATTTATACTTTTTGTAACCACCATTACCTAATTGTGTGTTCTGAGTGCCTACTAGCACTAGCTGGTACCGAGTTACCCCCCCTGTGCAGTATGCGATTATGACTTGAGGTTGTAAATGCACACCTCTTACATCACTAACTTTCAGGGACCATTTAACACCTCAATTCATAATCGATACCACGGGGGGGGGGGGATAGGTTTAGTCACAATACATTCCAGATGCACTGTTTTTATTTCAACCTTTACTGCTTCCATGGAAAATATATATATATTATATACCCACCACACACACACACCTATCTTTCTTCTTTATTTTTTCTTATTAATTATCATAACATTCTTTCCACACTCCCCCTCACCCCGTTCCCCACAGCGCAATCCGCTACAAGCGATTCCGCTACAACACTGTCCTGAGCGTGGCTCCCGAGATTTGAAAATCTCCATTGCCACGCGGGACTTACCGGCATTTAATCACTCTCCTCTTTGCTGTCAGCTCTCTCCTCACTTCGTAGGCTGTGTCCCTTCTCTGCACTATCAGCTCTCGTCGCGGCGTCGCAGAGGAGGGTCCATGACACAACACACATTTTTAACATTTAATTCATGCTTATTATGCTAACGGACAAAACAGAAAAGTGAATCCCTGCGCTTCTCTCTTAGGATAGCAATCAATGGGGAATATAATAATGGATGGTGTATAATACCTATAAGATAAAAGACTTTTGTTATACATCCTTTGATCAAATATGCCAAGCTGCTAACCACGTCAAGGTAAGTCTCTTTAGCAGGTCCCTACGCAAAATGCATACTATGTTATGTGAAATAAGCCCAGAAGGGGTTAAATATCAAGCATATGCTATATAATCTAGTGCAATTAAAACTGGTATATACCAGTACAGATCCCACATGTAAGTAAGTGGAATAAGGGGACCTTGTAGGAGATTATATACCTAAAAAGAGGAGGGGCTGCCTGCCACTGCCCACAATAAGCATTGGAGCGATGTGGCTAATATTCAATTACACCATAGTAGTGTTGCCCTCTAGGAGCGTGCTGCTAGATTAAAATCGGCCCAACAAATAATGTAAAACAAATATACACTCCTGAGGAAGCCACACACCCTTTTGGCGAAACGCGTAGAGTGGTAGCCGCCCAGAAGAGAAATTTACTGACAGATACTCACAGAACCGGCGACCGGAAGTGACTATCGGGACGAGCGGAAGTGACCATCGTGTGCGAGTGAAGCTGGAACATCCACCCGAGAGGCTGTATACCAGTGGAGAACTCCACAGTGCCTGCGGGCGCCGTTATGGGAAGGTGATCGACCCACAAAGAGAACCCACGAGGGGAGAGATACCTGGATCAACGCGCCCACAGCTGGAGTACAAAGTCCCTGAGAGTGTGGTCCACACCAAGTCACACACGGGGAGGCGGGTGAGCCTAAAGTTTAATCAAAATCCTTCTCTCTTTGATCACAATGATTGTGGTACATGCCTGAAATACTTGTTTTTATTCTGAGAGCTGGAGACCCTATCACCCTGGTGGGAATACTGTACAGCAAGACCATTGAGTGTCAAACCGCTTGATTTTGACTTACATCTTGTAAGTAGACAAATACATATGAGCCAGAAAGAACGCAAAATATATATCACTTAATTTTATTGTCTGCACTTAGATTGTTTTTCTTGTTTTATGTTCTTTTCCCTTCATGCTCCCCCTGATTACAACTGGAGAAAAACAAATATATAATCACTGCGCTTCTCTCGTAAAGGAGACAGCAGCTAGTGGAGGATTTACCTTGACTGGTTAGCAGGCTTGGCATTATTTGATCAAAGGTGTATACCAAAGTCTCCTTTTTTCTTATAGGTATTACACCATACTTATATTTATATTCCCCATTGATTGCTATCCCAAAGGGAGAAGCGCAGGGATCTCTTTCTGTTTTGCACATTTGTATGGCCAATTCTTCACTAGCTGCATGCTCTTATACGGAGAAGCGCAGTGATTATATATTTATGGCTAACGTACCCATACTGCTGCGGCCAAGCTTATTCTAAAGCTTAACCGCATTATTCTCCGTTTTTTCAGTACTCCTGACGAATTGGCCGCGCCGCCCGAAAAAAACGGCGCGTCTGACGGGGTTTTAAATTACCCGCGGTGCAGGCCGCCTGAGAGTAAGTTTTAGCCGCCACTGTACACCTACAACCATAACCATGTGGAATTGAACATTAATGCATTTTACATAATACCCATGCAGGGATCGAACTCACTTCCATATACTGTACCAATGCTTTACCTCTACACCACAGGCTTGGAGTGCACAATGTACTATGTAAATGTTAAGTTTCTTGCTAAGGTATATGACATCACACAGTCCACGTGTGTGTAGAGGTACAGAATTGAGCGGACATATGAAATGTCCTGGGTTTGATTCCTGTGATATGGATAATTTATCAATTAAAAAAAATGAAAATAATTATAAATTATTATTTTATTTTTTTATTATATTTACTTATATTTTTAATTTTTTAATATTTTAAATTATACCATATCATACAGACTGAAACCAAGACCTTTCATTTATGCCTCAATTATATGTGGGTCTCATTCTGTGGCCCCCAAGGACCGCGTTATAACGGGACAGAGTTGGGTGTGTGTGTGTTGTGTTTGTGTGTGTGTGTTTGTGTGTGATGATGTAAGTTTGTAATTACTCCCCCCAACACCACCACCCCGTGTTATATTATTTATTTTGTGTTTATTTTTTATTGTTTATTTTATTTAGTATCACCCCGTTACTAGCGAATCGCCTTAATAACGGCATCAAGCGTGGCTCCCAATTTTCATATTATGAATACTTTACAACATGATTATTGGTATCTTAAATGCTTTATTGTACAATATGCAATTGTACATTATTTCTAACGCTATCCCTTACTGATATCGCGATCTGACTCTTTGGACCCCAACACAGCGTTATAAGAGGGTTGAGCTGTTATTCTTCTAGAGAAATGTTTTTTTTTTAATAAAAAGAAACTCCATAGTTTTGCACTTGTATTTTGATTAGGGCCATATTATACTAAGCAGCCTTCTCTATTAAAGAAACCTGCTAGCGCTGGAAGACACTTTATAGTCCATTCAGTCAATGGGCTACATTGTTTTTTTGGCACGACTGCTTATAAAATTATGCCATAGTGATTATTTCACATTGAATAATGAAAAACACTATTTATACCATTAATGTATTGTTCTGTTTAAAAAATATATATATATGTAA
>WSYH01009364.1:0-26174 GCA_036426205.1 Ascaphus truei | reverse complement strand
ACAAAGAGAAGGGGGGGCTTTCTCACAAAGAAGGGGGGCGAGGTTATGACAGAGAGAAGGGGGCCAGGTTAAGACAGAGAGAAGGGGGGTTATGACAGAGAGAGGGGGGCGAGAATGGAGAGTGAAAGAGGGGGGAGAACGAAGGGGCGAGAGACACATATGGGCAACAGTAATAATGAAATTACTCAACATCTAAAAGGTAAGCACGAGCTGGTCAACCTTTTGTGCTTGGCTGCACGGCGGCGTTATTCCCTTTTCTGTGATATAACTATGGGCTGAACAAGGATGTCAACAGGCGACCCTCTCGAAACTTGTCAGTCTGCGCTTTCCGGCCTGCCCTTCCCCCCTGCTCGCGCCCCTCCCTCCCCCCTGCTCCCGCCCCCCTCCCCTTACCTGTCCCCGGCGTCAAATGACGCTGCAGGGTCCTGCGACGTCACATCGCCCAAAGCCGTCGGAGACAAGGTAAGGGAATTTATACAGGCCTCACGCAGTCCCCCGGCATTTAATTTAAATGCTTCGGGGAAGAGCACAGAGCCTCCAGTAAGCGTTTAAAAAAAAAAAAAATTATAATAAAAAAAATTGTTGCTCTAAACCTGGCTACACGTGCTTAAGAAAAGCAATTGCATTATTAGGACAAATGCATTGTTTCAAATCAAAATTGGTTATAAACAGATATCAGAAGAGGGCGTGTGGATAATTTAAAAGATGAAAGTCAATTATTTAAAAGTTTGCAGTGCTAACCAGTTAATAACTAGATATTTTTTTAGAAACGCAACCAAAGCACATATTTATTTCATTATTTTGATACTAAGCGCTACCGAGAAATATGAACTGCAAATGACCACACAGGTTTTCAATTCTTTCCCTCAACATAAATATCATGGATACAAAGAACTGCAATTCCCAGCTTCTTCTACAGCAACGTATTGCACATGTAAAATTATATCTACAATCGTAGTTTCAACCACATGCTAGTAACCAACAATAAACACACATCGGAACGTGTTATTCCTTCTTTTATTTATTTTCAGGATGTTATTTTTGTCATTCAGTTAACACGGATTACACCTCTTCTCCTCTCAAATGGATCAGGCCAGTGGACAGGACTATAAGGAGCAAGCGGTGCAACATGCAACACAAACTGACACAAAAGACAGGGATACGGACTCACCATATTATTTCTGTCCTGATCGTGAAAAGCGAGAAAAACGAAGGGGAAAAAAAGGGGGGAAAAGTAAAAAACAACAACAAACTCTCACATCCATATTTCTCCCAACAAACATAGCTTGAGATCTTTCCTTATCTTTCTATAAGGAGGATGAAGCTGCATATACAATATTTGTAAGAATACAATTTAACCAAGGGGTAAGGATATGCTGTAAATACATTATTGTGCAAGCACTCTTTAACCAAGCTTAGTACACTTATTCGGTGTATAGTACTGTAAATATCGTTTCGGCACGTTCACACATTTTATACACCAAATTATTTTCATAATCAAAATAAAAGTATATGTGTCTGAAGCATGATTAGCACAATAACTGTGTAACAGTGCACTTGCATTTACAATGCCACCCTCCCCCCCATCTTGTTGGGATTGTGCACATACGGTCCAGGCATTGCATGCCACCAGGTGCGGATGATGGGGTTGTATGAGAAATTGCACAGAACTTGCTGTATGATTAGAGTGGAGGATTTAATGCCTACAGTACCAGCGGGAGGCATCAAGCACAGAGCTAAACAATAGAATATTTTCCTTTGCCTTTCTCTGGATAGACATAATACAGCAATGCTGGAACCCAAAATTCTGATCTTAACTGGCTTTAAAGTCTGTCAAACTGGCTGTGCTTGTCCTGATTCAGGTTCCTCTTGGGATAAAAAAAAAAAGTTAATCTCACAGGATGTAGCTTTGCAACATGCACTAGCAGACGAGGTCTCAAATGAAAAGCAGGGCTCAATTTGTATCATGTTTTATGACGGACAGATATGAAATTTGAGACTTCACAACACAAAAGTTTCCTGAATGCAGGGCTCATGAACAGAGGTTACCAATTCCCCCACAATTTGTAACTTGGTTAGACATGATCTTGCAAGATGTGCTTATGGTCATTGATTTGGACTTATCTAGAATAACAATTTTGAAGTTTGTATGAGAAAAAAATAAACTGGGTAGCTAAATCAGGATGTGTGTTATGCTAAAATGTTTAGTACTACAAAAGTTATGCACATTATTATCTGAAAATAACAGCAAGAGTACCAAATCCTCCAACCTGAGATGTGGCAGATTTGGTTCCTTAATTGGTCATGTTTCAAATGTATATGTAAGCAAGCTGATTTTTAATTATTAACGTTTTATCATGGACGAGCTTAAATATAAAATGTCAATTCATTCTACATCTGTGCAAGCAACTTTTACCTCTTTTTGAGCGATTCCCATCCTGTCCCTCCAGTGCAGTAAAACCAGATCCACTTTGTCCTTGGCAAATTTTTCTACTTCTTTAGCAGCTTTCCCAGCCAGCCTTTGCCACTCTGGTACTTTATTCAATTTGCCATACTGGTCCTATAGCAACAGAAGAATAATAAACAAACACACATTACAACATGCAGGTGTGAAAGCCATGATTGATTATGAACATTCAAGAGATGTCGCTGTTGATTATTGATAATAGTTGCTGGATTGTAGTGAATATACCCCAACGAGTTTTAAATCACAGTTTCTACTCAATATGATTATCATTGGAATTCTAAGCTGTGGTCATTCCTCTGTGTCTGGGAAACTATTACCCAACTGGTTTTGTATTATACAGCAGTTCTATTGGTCAGAAGAGAACTGGATTCCCAAGTAATGTAATTGTACTTTCTCTTGCACCAGCTTGAAAACAGAAACCAGATGTTGTTGAGCAATCTTGTGCAACCACTGGGCCTTTTCTTAATAATGTCACATTCCTTCAAATTATCAAAAATGCCAGGTTGTACAAATCGATTCAAGAAACACAACTAACTTAATGTTTTTCAGAATGATTTTCTTTGTCACTTCTTTTCAGCATTGTCTGCTGAGTCAGTGCACACATGTACTGTTTAAATAAGCTTTTCATGTCACTGACTTCCAAGACATGAAGGAATTATGGTGCGGTCCGTACTCCATAGTCCAATTTACGGTAGATAGCAAAAAATATTTACTTTACAACTTACAAAAGTAATTGTGTTCCTTATAATATTTTAAGCAATATGCCACAATGTAACTTGTTTGATTCTTTCAGTTGACAATCTGCCTTTGTCTGCATCTCTTATGTTTCTTCCTTTTGACCTTTTAATCCATAAATTAGGAATGCATCTTTAACATTTTCATGTGTTCAGCAGATTAGGAGGGCCATTAAAATACCACTTCAAATTGACATACATACTGTATGCAAGTCTCAGGCTTCCACAAGTTGACTGTTTGTGCTAAGCTAAATTTTAGGAAATCCCTGCACTCAAGAGATCACAAGTCCAGCTCTGTCGTATATCCTGCCAGCTATTCAGTCTTTGTCAGAGAATAGTACTTAAAAGGACTATTCACTATGGTTTTGAGTCCTTGTCACATGAGCAAAGAAGACCTGCATCAACTTCAGCATTTAAATATTACCGAAACCTTCACCGCTTGGCTAGTACCATCCCGTATTTTTTGATGGCTGTCTGAATAGAATTACCAGGCTTTTCAACTTACTGTAGCAATTTTCACATTATCCCTGATGTGCATTCGGTCAACGTCCTTCTCAGGAACGGGGTCAGTGCTATCCAGGTATGCCAACATACCCGCGGGCTAAAGGAATAGAAAGAAATATAAAAAAGTACATAATTGCAAATCATAGACTTTAACACGGAGTGTCGGAGAGGCAGTGGCACCGAAGAGGCCGTGGCACCACAGTAACTTACAGTATGTACAGCTTCACATAGGACCAAGCTGAACTGTTGGCCATATGATATTTTAGAAGTTAAAACTACAGTAGGTGACTGATGCCTTAAAATGGAGAGGGGGGAGATAGTGGAGGGGGGTGGCAGGTGTAGGGGGGGGGCGGCAGAAGATGGTGGAGGGGGGAGCAGGTGGAGGGAGGATGGGGGGGAAGGTGGGAAGAAGTAATCTCTCAATCGTGGCAAAACCAAACAGTACTTGAAATACTCATCTGGCAGCTAAGCAAGACAAGCTCATAAACAGTCATGAAATGTACCTACAATCCCAAACACAGCCCCTGTACTATGTGAAAGGCTTGTTGGGTCTCGTTGGCTTTTTAAAGAGGCATGCCTGGTACCACTTTTGTGTGTGTTTATTAAAAAAAAAAAACCACTGGGCTAGTCGGGGCTATCAAAATGGCGGCTTAAATGTCAAACGTCCTGCAGTATAATAGGAAGCCGTGACGTAGGAGCTTTAAACTGCACTTATGGAGGTAAGAATCTCGGGAAGCAGGGGGTCCCCAGAGCTGAAATCAACGTGGTTCATCTCCGGAGACCCCCTGCTTCAATCCGATGTCATAAAATAAATATAAATGTGCCGCCAGGATTGTTCCTTTAACATCTACTTGACTTTTTCTTCAGTGCCAATCAAGACTTTGGGCTGAAGGTGTGTCACAATGATAAGAACACAGCCATTAAAGCTAGTGAACTTGGTTCAAATCCCAGCGTCTGCCCTTCCTTTGATCACTTTCACGCTGTGCCTCGGTGTCCGAAACTAGATTGTTGGCTCTTCAGGACAGGGCCCAAACTAACTGCATCTGCAACATTCTATATACACATTATGAGAGCTGTATAAGAAAAAACATACAGGTATTGTATTACTAAAGGAGCAGTGCAGGTGGGAAGTAGGGAGTCTCCGCAGTTGAACCACGTTAATTTCAGCTCCGGAGACAATCTGCTTCCCAAGATACTTACCGGAGAAGGTGTTGCAGGACCCTTTGGAGGTTTAAATCCCCCTCATCGTGTGGGAAGCTGTGAAGGATGACTTTGCAACTTCCTGTTGGCCCGTGGGATGTGGGGGATTTAAACCTCTATTTAGTTTCCCCTAGAGGGGACTGTACCGGCGGCAACATCCAGTAAGTATCTCAGAGTTTAAATAACATGGTTCAGCACCGGAGACCCCGTGCTTCCTATGTAAAAAATACATTTAAGCAGAGCTGATCCTTTATGTACCTGTCCATTAGAATGCAGATTACAAACGCTTGTACACACATCCTGAAACAGATTTCATATGGTAAATGTGTTCAGTCACCATCTTTCAGAACAGGTTACCACTTTATTCAGGCTTTTTTCTTACCAAAATACGTTTCAGCAAATTTAAAGATGTTATGTTCTCAGCTGTCCAAAGGCCCACTAAATGTCTACTCAGCTGTCTGAAAAACAAACAGACTTTGGGTGATGTTTGCTGGTTATTCCAAAATGCTACGTATTTTCACATGAGTTGGAAACTCAGTATTTTAATATGATGCTGTGTAACCAAACACATTTTTTCTAGTTATAATAGGGCAAAATAGTTTAATAGTTTACCATTCATTGTTCTTTTAAAAGCGATATAACACCGTACCAATGTACCAATGTCTTGTATAGAATAAAAGGGAATTTAAAAGCTCTGCCACACACAATGGTTGGGTGTTATGTTTTGAATACACATTTATTTAACCAGATTTTGCTTTCATTGGCGAAATATGAAAAATGTAATTTCTTAGCCAAGAAATATCAGATGGGTTGTATTTATTCAAGAGCTTCTAACATGGCAGCTAAAAAAGACAATGATACTTGCCTATTTGTGAGCATCCTCTGATCAACGCTTATTGTAAACATAGCGGTGTGTAAGTGTCGCGGTAAGGCACCTTCGCAGAGGGCAAGGTCTTGCATTTTCGTGGCAATTTCTTTATCTGCTTCCTTGGAAAAAATAATGCAAGAATGTGACTGCAGCAATGAATGTTTCACTGGGTAGTTACCAAACAAGAGATGAAAATGGGCAGTACCTGAAAGGAAGAAAACGCTCTAATGGCAGTAACCTATTTAAGGGGTTAAAACGGCCTTTTTATTATTATTGTTAAAATCCAGCACTTATTTGTATTCTTAAATCATTTTTTAAGTTAGTTTGTAAACGTATTGAGTTGAGACTTGGGAGCGATTTCATTTCCTCTAGCGCCGCCCTTTTATGTAATGTCACAGTGTTCAACATGCAGCCCTCTACTTATCTCCATTGGCTCTCATAAGGACAGAGTGGGATGAGAGATGGAGGACATTCGGAGGACTCTAAAATGTTTCTTGCATGGTCAGATATGTTTCAGGAAGGCAATTAGACTGCTAAATTTGTATACCAAAAGGTGGTCTTTATGCGGCTAGGTGGGACAGCACCTTTAAAAAGGGTCAGAAACCGTAGACAGGAAGGCAAGGAGGGAGGATGAGGGTTATTCTCACTATAGTGCAATCTTGAGTCCAGAATGCTTCCCCTGGCAAAAACTAACGCAGGGATGATGTTCCAGTGCAAAATATGCCAAACAGGACAGCAATGCGAGTGCCACTAACCAAGTTAAGTGTAACCTTAGTGCAAAGCTCACACATTTAGCAACGTTTGGACATTTGTGGATGCTGAAAAACAGTGCCTAAAAAAACAAATATCTTACTTGGCAAGACCCTCTGATTCGAAGTTTCAGGACAATTCAAAAGACTTTATTTGCGAACGCGAGTCTCTCACATATTCACGTAAAATAATTACAAATAAACACCGACCCTGTTAATTAACAGAGTTTGCAGAACATATTTCAAAGTGAACCCATACTGTTTTGTACATTACTACACATGAACTCCAATATCTATAACATTTAAATATTTCTCAAAACTTTAAACATTGCTTAAAACATGGTATTTCATTTTATTTTTAAAATGGTATCCCTTTTGCTTTGAGGGACCAGCGATAATATTCTCTTCAACATACTGCAGTTTCTCATCTACCCCTTTGCAAAGAGGTTTCTATGAAAGAGCTCTCCATTAGAAAAAAGAAAAACATTTAGTGTTTCATCAGTGATAAATGGTGCCAAGCCTTACCATACCTTAAGGTCAATTCAAATGAATGAGCTTCTAAGAAGCGCAAAGGCTTAGCACCCTTTAGTAAATCTGAGCCTTGACTTTCTTAATTATTTCACACAACACTTACCTCTATGATAGCCTTCATGACTAAACCTGCTCCCTTTACAATGGCCATGGAGGGATGCTATAAATAAAACAAAAAAATGTAGATTACTAAAAATCCAATGGCCTATTAGCTATTCATCTGCTGAACACAATCAAAATGGTACCTTGAATTTATAGATCAATATTATTGTCAAAACCCCTTACAATTCTACTCCAGGCGCATTTATGCAGCGCCTCCCACGGCTAAATCCTGACAACAAATTTCTGAAAACTCGTCCCTTATGTTCAAGAGCCAACTTTATGTATATTACATTCAAATCTATTAAACTAGTGTTAAACTCTGTGTATTTTTCAGTCAATACTCTGACTGCCTCTCGCCAACCTCTTCCTGTATGTCCCTCACCTTAACCTTAGTATGTCAAAGACCGATTTGATCACTCGGACATTTAAACAAGGCCATAGTGATACCTTTCCATTTACAAAGGACAGCATGAGCATTCATCAGGCCCACAACAACATTGTTTGTGGACATGTGCTAACATAGTTCTTAGGCTGCGGCCATGGTAAATGCTGGATAGGGCGCCAGCATTCGTCACAGTGCTGGTTCGCCCTCATTGGGCGAACCGCTCACGTGACCCGGCTGCCGTGAGTGAAAACAGATTTTTCTGTTTCCTCCTACATCGCGAGTGCCGGCGCCTCCGCTCCCGTGCGCGTTGGCGCGCTCTATAGACAGCCTCATAGTCACATCTATGTGATCGCGCCGCGAGCACCCTCCTGCGCACCGTCGCAATCACCATACCCGCAGCCTTACTCTTCATAACTCCTCGCGAGTGGAGAGAAGGGGAGAAAGAGCGCGAGTTGAGAGAGAAGGGGAGAAAGAGCGCGAGTGGAGAGAGAAGGGGAGAAAGAGCGCGAGTGGAGAGAGAAGGGGAGAAAGAGCGCGAGTGGAGAGAGAAGCGGAGAAAGAGCGCGAGTGGAGAGAAAGGGACATGCAGATGCACTTGACAATATTTACTGTCATTACTGATCGAAACGGGGGAAAAATTCTCAGAACAATTACATACATTATTTTAATGTTATCAAGCAGGGGGGAAAAAAGGTGAATACTACATGTAAACATGCCACTGGGAAAAAAAAACTTTAACAACAGTGGGTAACAAGTAATTGTTTATTGCGGGGATACCAAAAACAAAGCTGGATCTCACCTGGAATAGCTTGAAGAGAGTTCTGCCATTTGAGGCCACCATCTCTAACAACATATCAAACTGCTGCCCTTCTGTTGTCTCGCTGTATGGAGCGCAGAGGGAAAAGGTGAGGAAGTCCAAAAGAGAACTGATGACCAGCGCACCCGTCCCATAATTCTAAAATTGGAAACAGAAAAGGTTAGTCTTCTTTTAGACAATTGTGACTAATTATGTCATTAAGCAATCGTCTGTTTAAAAAATATATCAAACTGTTTCACATCAATTCACCAAACTTCATAGTATTTTTGTTATGGCTCTACAGCATATTAGCATTGGGCACAGAACTCTGGCATACGTCTCTGTCACACAGCTTATAATCTATTCTTGGTGCCTAAGACAAAGGCCCTTATACAATAAGCTCAGTTCAAATTAATGGTAGCTCCAAAAGCAGTAACACTACCACTGCACCACTCCTTCCTGACAGTGCAATCTTTATATAAAACCCCATTCATTGATTTAATTTTCACATATTTTTTATGTATATTGCAGGTTGTGGTCTAATTATATTGGACTAATATGCAAATTCTCAAAAGTAATTGCTCATGATCTTTCAAAACCATATTACCTTCATCGGAAGTTAATAAACACACTAAATCCCATCAAGAAACCCCAAAACCCATCACATAATATTTTCTAAGTTAGCAGGTCTTTTTCATGTTCCTGGGTTTGGACAGACCCAATGTGATCATTCTCCCTCCAAATGAGAATTTTAATCAGGTAGTGTTAGGACCTGCTACTTGTCATGCCTTGATGTGGCTTTCAGGGTAATTACAGCTTGGCCAGAGGGTTTAAATAAATGACCCTTTTTCAAGAGACTATATAAGTATTTCCCGGTGTATTTTTGTCACATTGGATGTAGCATTGGGTTTTTCTGTCTTTTGTTGTCTTCATTGGAAGTTTACAGAAAATCTGAAGGAATTAAAGTGTCTTCAAAATCTCACAAATGACAAGTACAAATTACTTGGTATCATCTAAGTCCTGTAAAAGAGAACACAACCTGAAAGAACATTGTGTTTCAAGACTATTACAGCTACTTGCATTTCACTACTAATGTTTGGTTAGATGGCTATAACTAAAAACAGATGAATAAACTTTGGTTTGTGCTCTGGGACATTTCTGCAGGACAGTCACCAGCAGGACCCTGGACTAACCATCCAAATGGACCCCAGCCGACAGACATGGGTCAATGAAAGGATACAACTAATGGACAGTAATGTGCTACAGTCAATCCTATTAGTCATTGATCTGTGGAAACATGCAAGCAGGAGGGCAATTTATTAACTAAATGCCGACTATAGATAGAAATGGTGCAAAGTATGCAGTGAAAAGGGGGAATTTATTAGCACAAAAATTATGTTGAAGGTACAAATACCGAATGTGATTCTTTATAAAGAAGTATTACATTTTGGGGTTGTTTGTGAGTATTGTTTTGCTTATTGTACTATTTTTTGATCTGCATGATATGATTTAGGTTAATAGAACAGAAACAATAAATATAGACTGATTTCACCTTTGACTGCAACAGGACACCTGTAAATGTCTGTCTTGATATTATTGTAATTTGTTATTATTGCACATACAGGATACAAAAGATGAAAAGATTCATATTCAAGTAGATATATTAAAAAGTAATGCCATCACATGTCTACAGTAACTGGCTGATCCAGAGTCCACTTCAATCCGTTTGCTATTTTAATTCTAGGTGGGAAAAAACACTCAGGTTTCCCAGAAAATATCCTCTTCCTTCATTACATTTTGTGAGTTTGGTCTCATCCCAGCACAGTATCTTTCCTCAGATTTAATAACTTAAAAGCTGGTTAAAATGGTTAAGTGCTCTCCTCATAACTGCAGAACATTGCTGCTTGAATCACTACACAAAGTGTGGCCAACGCCAGTCCTCAAGGGCCACAAGTGGCAGTCACTGATTGAGCAACCTGTGCTGAAGCAGGGATAGCCTTAAAATCTGGCAGCATGAAAATACTGTACTATCCTTCATTTAAAATTGTAGTTTCCAAGACAGTCTCAGGAAAACAGCTTGAGAGGAACATGAAACTCAGTGGACTATCCTCAACCCCCCCACCACTTCCAAGGGTCATGCAGTTTCTAAACAACAAACAAACAAACAAACAAACCGAAAAAGCTTAAAAAAAACCAATACTATACAGAAGAGAATTATGTATCAATCTCTACAAATGAACTGACAGAATTACATACTGTATGTCCGGCTACACTTTATAGAATTGTTTGTCCTTTATGTGGTTTAGAAGCCCTATTCTCGCTTGGGATTGCCTAAGCACATTTTTTTCACAGAAGAGTATCAGTTAAATAAAGTCAAGGAACCCGAACACGTGTGGTCAAATAAGTAAGGCCCACCGGGTTCAGTAAATTCTGTTATTTCCTTTTCTTCATAATGATACGTTAGAAATTACAAGATATGTGAGCAACATGGATAAACTGTATTATAAAAAAAAGTATATCTTTACCCAGTTCAACTTTAAACAATGTGTATATATTGAACATTGAAATAGTTCAGTGCAATACATGCAAAGTATTAAAAAGAAAAATAACATAAGTAGCTATGCAAATAAAGCATGTAAATAAAAAACAAGTTTTTGTTCAAACGGTCCTATTAGCTTTTGTAAGAGTGCCCTAATTGAAGCATGCGTAATTAATGACCTATTATTCTACCGTAGAGAATTTAGTACCCATTTTTCTTTCTTTCTTTCTTGAAAAACATCTCAGTATAGGAAGACAGTGGTGGGCAACCTGTATCTATCCAAGGGGCCTTCCACTGGTACATTCAGCCAGTCCACAAGGTTCTATTCCAATACACCTTTTGCATAAACATACAGTAAACGGGACTCCATACGCAATATTCCATACCTCCTTCGTAAATATAAACCTAGTACAGTAATGCAAGGGCTGCACATGTGGACCTCTTAATTGGGAGGAACAATACTGTAACTAACCTGAAATTAATTCTAGGCTTTTCCAAATCCCAACCCAGGTAAACCATTAAGATAGGCAGAAAGGCACAGAGAATTAAGCACCGTTATAAAACTTCAAATTGCAGGCGGAGAAGGACGATGAAGCTTCATTGCAGATTAGTGCAGATTCTGCTTACCACATAGGAATTAAACTTCTCTAGCAAGTTTTCCAGAAACTTTTTTGAAGAAAGAAGGGACGCTTTGTTCAGCTGCTCTTGCCTCAAGTCATAGTCATCATGCATTGGCTGGGGAATGAATGAATTCAGGGAACATTTAGAAATGAGGAGAAGATAGATTTGCCACAGTAACAGTACCCCCAGGGAATTTTTTTAGCAGTCAGACATTCAATTTTGCCAACCTTGCACTTAATCAAACAAGCTTAGGAAATATAACTGAACTGATAATGTTTCTTGCAAGCTGACTGTGGACGTCGAAAACTATTAAATATGTTCATTTAAAAAGCAATTCAACATGGCAAAATGTGATCTGTAGATCACATGCTTTTGTGAATGCCAAGGCTTCTCATGAGGAGTTGAGAAGCAATCACCATACAGGCATACCCCGGTTTAAGGACACTCACTTTAAGTACACTCGCAAGTAAGGACATATCGCCCAATAGGCAAACGGCAGCTCACGCATGCGCCTGTCAGCACGTCCTGAACAGCAATACCGGCTCCCTACCTGTACCGAAGCTGTGCGCAAGCGGGGAGACTATAGAGCCTGTTACAAATGCGTTATTTACATCAGTTATACACATATATGACGATTGCAGTACAGTACATGCATCGATACGTGGACAAAGGGTAAAGTTTCACTTTAAGTACATTTTCACTTTACATACATGCTCCGGTCTCATTGCGTATGTTAATGCGGGGTATATGCCTGTACTACAGCACTGAATAAACCAACTAGCACATTGAACTTTGCTTACCTCATTTTGTGCTGTTAATATTTTATAAGGAAAACACTAAACCCTACACACTAACGTATTTGATGACACTTAGCCCTCTGTCCAAAGAAATTTGCTGTGTACCTGGAAATAGTTTTTTCCTTATAAAATATTAACAAACCTACATTTACTACTGCTATTTTACAGCGGATCGGGCTGTGCGGTTTCCCCACAATTTTTGCACATCCCACTACTGATATACATGATCATTATCTGGGCATTACCATGCACACCTGGACAAACACTTAATGAAAGTACATGCATGCGTACATTCATAATTCCTTAAAGAAGCAATTCATATGCTTTTTTTACCATTTAAAGGATTAAAGCAGGGTGTTTCTGGAGCTGAACCCCATTAATTTCAGCTCAGGGGACCCCTTGCATCACGAGATATAGACCTCCAAAGGGGGTGCTGGCATCTTGGCAAGGTTTAAAGGCCCCGTGGCCAATAGGAAGCGGCACCTGATGTCACAGCTTCCTATTGGCCCGCGGGAGCTTTGAAAAGCGTTAATTACATGTTCCCAGCTAGCCAAGCGGAGCGGCTACCGGCACATACTACGGAAGTATCTCCGGAAGCAGGGGGTCCCTGGAGCGGAAATGAATGGGTTCAGCCACGGACCCTCTTCTTCACAAAAAATAAATTAAAAAATCACCTACTTGGATTGCCTTTTTAAGTCTCGTTCTACTTTAATATCATAGATCTACCAAAACCAGCAGCACTGCAAGCTTGCACCTTAAAATGTAAATCTATTTACAGTACTTTTGATTTTTACCATTAACACTAGTGTTATTTCACAATCAATAACAGCATAAGAGCTAAAGATTGATGCAAGTGTATATGCAGAAGTAAAAACTGATGCAGTGCTATCGGCTTTAAAAAAACAAACAAAACAAACAAAACAACAATGGTTATGTTTAGTACCAAAACGCACTGGCAGTTGGGGAAAAAAAATTAAGCTCATACATGAAACTATCAAGTGGGAGTACCTGACCCCTCGAACCGTTATTGAGTCTCTTACTTCTCCCTCATTAAAATCAGAAGTAATGTCCAGCACAGATGTAGCAGAAGTTATTGTACTCGCTGGCGCGCTGCAGCAGGACATACACACTGCACCATCGGGAGAATCAGCCATTGTTTTACATCAGCCGTGCGAGAGAAGACGGCGGGGATACCGCACTATTTCACGTCGGCTACATCTGTAATTATGAATTTAGAAACTTGGAAATAGCTTGCACGAACACTTACACACATAAGGGCGCACAGCATATCGATAGCAGCGTGGGTTACCCCATCATTGTTCCTTTTCAGAGCTTTGACAACTTTAACTCCCAGGCGCTCCCGAAACCTTAAAAGAAAGAAAACATAAAAAAAAACAAAAAAAGGTGAGACTACTGTATGTTCACATGTACCAGTGAAGTTACAGGGCTTAAATCTCCCTCAGGGGAAACAAAATGGCTGCCAAATCTTAGGCCAATAGGTAGCTGCAGCAATATTGGTTGTGGCTTTCTATTGAACGGCCATTTTAATTCCCTTTAAAAACCAGGAAGTAATACTGATAACTCTTCAATAATAAGCATTTTGCGGTTCAGCTCTGAAGGACACACTAGTTCCAATAAAGAAAACAAAATGGAGGTTAGTTAGGGTGAATTGCGCCTTTAACCAGAGTTTTACCAGTATGAAAATCATTTTAACAGAAAGGAAAAATACCAATGCAGTGTTACCGAACCTTCACCTATATAAAAGGGAATACTGTCATCCTAATAGTAGACAAAATCTTATATAACATAACATTGATTTTATCATTCGGAAGCACCATCTAAGCACACTACATTCTCTCCACATGCAGAAATCCTTACTCCACCCCAACACAGAGACAAACATTCAGAGAGATCAGTGAAGAGATTCTCCCACAAGGCTAAGGACCCAGTGCTAAGGCCGCACATTGGGAACCACTGCAGACGGGATGCCAAATCCACTGCATTTACTCTAATGGTCTTTTTATGTCCCCAACCTAGGTGTGTGCGCACACACAGCATAAATATGGTAAATCAATCCGTTTAGATCAGTTACAGGATGTCGTTGGGGGGCCAAAACATAGATCAATATTTAATAAATATAAATTGCACAAGTAAAGATGTGGTGGTCACCATGACATTATACACACACACACACACACACACACACACACACACACAAATATACATACGCACACACAAGGTGTGTAAGAAATGTTTATTCTGTGTGTAATACAGAATTGGATCTGTGTGACATTTCTGCTGACAATGTTCTGCTGATTCTCTGGCAAGAGATGGAGAAGTCACGCTACAGGATTCTGCAAGATAAGTGGGAGAGGACCAGAAGATATTATATGCCTTTCAAAGATAGAAAATGGGAAGCTACATACATTGTCCAGTCATTATGACACGAGTGACTCCTACTGATCTTAATTGATCTATTCATCAGAGCAGAAGAATAATGAAGTTCTGTATCGCTGACATGGCATGGGAGTTGCTTACCAAACATCGATCCGATTGGCTGTGACTGTTCTTAGGTGTGGGTGTGCAGTGAAAGGGAAAGGATAATTACTATAGCTTTCAGTCTGTTATGTAGGTACACATGCATGTAAGAGGGCTGGTGTGTGCACACACTGCAGCATAAATCCTGTGAGGCTTTAATAGCTGAATAAATCATCGCTTATTAGATTTTATCAAGTATTTTGTACTCAAGTTATTTCAAGTTGAAAAGATTGAAATATCTTATCTGCTTTTTGTAGGAAGTTCTGCCTCTGTCCCAAAAGTGTATTGGGCAAGGATGTCAATTTATAAAAAAGTCAATAGAAACACAGATAATTAAGATCTGCAAAGTATCTGAGTCTTAATAGCATCAAGCTTCCTATGTTTCCAGCCTGCTTCAGACAATACTTTAAAAGGGATTTTATCTCCATCTCAATCTCTGACCTCCATTTTCTGGTCAATACCAACCAGGAAATACCCAATTAGGTAAAAAATAATGCCGCTATGTGATACGGTATGCCAAAATATTAGCAATCATCCTGTGCAAAGTAAATAAACAATCAATCATTCTCAACTCTGGTTGCGTTTGTACTATACAGTGTTATCCATAGGTAAATGCCTTCTCTGCCATAGGGCTCGTGAGTGCATTGACCTGACAGTAATGTGTTGTTGGCATCTGACCACAAAGAGTCTATCGAGTGTGTGTATGGTTAGAAGAATGACCTGTTACAAAGACCGACTGCAGTTCAACACTCCGTACCAACCTTATTCCACTCTGGGCAAGTTCCTTTAGTATATTAAGACAGGCATTGAAATTAGCCTGTAAGAAACTGGCAGTACAAGGAACATTTTTTTAAAATTAGCCCTATGGACAGCAGTCTATAAAATATTAATACCCGAGAAAGTCTATTAAACTCTCTTTAAAACAGATCTGACATTACTAAGTGAACCCTTTTGTAAGAGAGACAGAAGCAGAAGACAGATTTTCACAATGACAAGCTGATTAGCCACTTACTTCAGCAGCTGAGTAAAGGCCTGGAATCCAGCTTTTGAAGCCACTAATCGCCTGACTGCCTGGAATTGGCTTTCAAGTTCTGCATTAGATGCCACTAGATCCCCTTCTTGGGAGAGCAGGGATGTTATAGCATTATTAATCAGCTTCTCTTTGTTCTCAGAGAACAGGCCCTGTTCCAAAAGACAGTTTTAGGTTATACGTTTAACGCAATTCAGAAGACCATAAGACTGCTTCTATAACCCTTACAGTGCTAGACCATCCACCCCTGAAGAGATTAAGAAGCTTACCCTATATCGGCTGAAGCAGCAGATTGACATACGATAGAGAGATAGCGAGATAGCGAGAGATATATATATACATATACACACACACACACACACACTACATAAACCGCTAAAGCATGTAAATTACTTTTTACTTTTAAAAAAACATTTCTATAAAGCAGCTGAGGGGTGCAGTAGTTAGCACAACAGGAATGCTTAAAAACAGCATAATGAGAAGCAGAGAGATGAAAAACAGAGACAATGGGTATCCATAGAAGCACTTTCCTAATGTTTTTAGAGTTTTTTTGTTTATATATACTATGTGTTTATATATACTACGGGACTGCATATTTGAGCTAGGATCCAAGGGTAAAAAAATCAAGCGTCCGCTTACACAGTTAAAAATGAAAATGATACTATGACAGTACGAGTGCATTTTGTGATTCAGTACGTTTTAAAATTTAAGATGGATTACTACTTTCAATAACTCCAAAATAATGTGCAAAGTTGTGCATCTTTCGTAACCCGAAAGCTGCGTTTTGTTTTGAAAAAATGCAGTTTTCTTAAAGTAAGGTACACAAAATGTAACAAGACAGTACCATACTTCTGGAATGGAAGCATAAGTTAAGGGACTAGATTAAGTCAGAGTTAAACACTAACTCATATCTCAAATACATGATTAACTACAGTATGTAGGGAAGCAGAGAGAGTCTGGAGAGACAGATACAGCATAGAGGCAATAATAAACCAATCACAAATTTAGTTACATACCACAGAGCTCCATAACCATACAAAGATATAGAGGTTTTCCAAGTAGTTCCAATAGGTTATAAGGCAGTTTTGATAAGACGTAGAACATGCATTGTGTACACTTTGCAAGTGACTACTAATTCAGAAGTCAGGGAATACATATGAATGTGTTTTTTTCTGAAAGCTTCCTACTTTATGCAGACAACTAGCTAATTTACATGTACATTTAATTTCTCTAGTAATAGATTTTTGGAATAGGGAAACATTTATTCATCTGATTAAACACACTGCTGTGTCACACTTGAAATAACAACGTATGCAATGAAACATGCTGCATGGTGTAACTAAGATAATGAGTGCTTGTCCGCAGGCCGGCGTAACAGTAAAATAACGAGTGCTTGGCCGCAGACAGTGCAGGACAGCTTTCAGCTGGAGCGTCTTGTAATGATAGCTTTCTTTATACAGAGCAGATGTCAGTGCTCATTTTGATCCCATATTTCACACTGAGTAACTGCACAATTGTTACTCAAAAAGAATAACGTGCAGTTGCTAATCTTCAATGTAGTTGGTAGAGGATTACTATTTAACAAGAAGATTGGGTGGTTTAGCGGAACTCAATGTGGAACTAATATTTCCCATTGACAGCGACTCACATGACAAACCTCTCTAGGGTTGTGATAGTCACTATAATTTGAAATCACAGGCAACAGTTAAAATTGTTGGAAGAATAACATTTTTAACCCAGTTGTGTCAACAAAACCCATGTGGCAGCTCTGCCTCAATATTCAATATGTTGTATACGCATCCAAGTTCTACAGTAATTATAATGGTAATGTTTAATGAAAAGATAGTTTAGTCAACTTACATCTTGTGTTACAGCATGCAGCACTCCACTGTAAGAGACATTAGAGTTGAATCTAAATACTGCATCAGCAAAAACGCCGTCTGGAAAGGTAGAAATCATGGGCTTTAAAATGTGAGTGTCATGTTATTTACCAGTCAATTTCCTCATCCCAGTATCAGGGGGTTATATCATGGAAACATCTAATCCACCTGATCACAGGGAACAGAGCAATGAGGGATGTCGCAGCTCTCTAACATAAAGGTGCCCATTTCAGACCGTCATACACAATGCCGCCAACAGGCCTCCAGTTCTATACAGTACCATACAAAAAAAATAAATCTGCTTCCATATCCAGTACACCAGCCACTTTTTTTTTATCATGACATTGGGGGACATGTATCAAGATGAGCAATTTGCTACAAAACAATGAAGCAAAAATGTTCATCTGTGTCAACTTATCTGGGAAAAAAAAAAAAAAGAGGAGTGTAACCGGGCACTTCTACAACTAATAGGTTTTTAACTGCCAAGTACAACCAATAAAAACTAAGTGTTATTACCCAAATATATAGTGTATCAATACAGAATAAAACATACACAATACAAATACCTCAAATTCAGTAAATGTATCAAACCTTCACCAAAATGTGAAAAGACAAAATATGTAATATATGTGAGGTGAAAATAAAGCAGCTCTAAACCCTTGAGTTGGACCGTTCTCTGGTCCCAAAGTACTAGGTCCCCTTCCAGGTAAGGATCAGCCGTTGTGTGTTGAACAGCAGAATATGCTTGAATCGTCACTAACACCTGCATTAAGTAATCTTGTATATAACAATTGGGTGATAGGTTAGAGCAAGTCATTGGCTATAAATAGTAAAATAAGGTAATAGGGTGCATGATTCTTGATGAAGTGTAGCGAAACGCATTGAATCTGTACCTGGGAGGACTTGAGATCCAAGTGCTGGCAGCCGAGTGACCAGAGGCTACTTCTGCCCTGATTAGAGCAGTCACAGCAAGTGACGTAGGCGGATGCAAAGGAGGTAGCAGGCAGAGACTGGCAGAGCGCCAGGGATCGTCAACCAGTCCACTCCAATTAATGTTACATATGTATAAAATGTGAGTGAAAAGTTCGTAATCTGTTTCTGTGCAATATATATTGGATTGGATATACTACACTATTGTGAGTTCACTTTGCTTTCCAAGAAAACACTGGATCTAAAGACACATACTTCAGAGGAGGGACTATTGCAGTGCTCCCATCAGAGAGAGGTGGATCTCTGATATGCTATTCTAACTAGAAGAAATCTGTGAGTGGGACCAACACATCTTTTTAGATAATAGCTCACTTTCACTATTGGCTACACCATTATTTATATTTCTTTACTTCACATATTTTCCTCGTGATCAACTGTTATTTGCAGCGATTAACACCACGTTTCTTCCACAGGTGTTTTTATTTGATGAGAGAGGACAAATGCCCCAATTGTATGCGCAACATTTGATAAATCTCTTTATAATATTGCACCTAATATCTACTCATCTAACGTGCCCCCTTCCCACCCACAAAACACTAAGTGGAGCAAAATGGTTGAAAAGCACCAATACAGTACATTGCCAATCAGTGAGGCAGAGTCAAAACGACAAAATTTGCTCCTGTTTTCTAAGCAATACTCCAGTTTGCGACACTTGATACATATCCCCCAATTGCTCCTATTCAGCAAGTTGTGACGTCGCTTCCCCGCACTCGGAAGGTCTGCTCCACTCAAATGAAAGGGGCAAAATCCGGCTCCAGCAAGAGGAAGCGGATTCACAGTATATAAGGGCCAATAACATGAACTGCTGACCATCCCACCAGCTGTCATACCACGTAAATCCCCGCAAACACCAATAAGATTGTCGTACCTTGGGAAAGGATATATTCCATGACTGAAGGAAGTGTGCAATACATCTTTCAGTCTTGGAATCCATGCTTTGGGTGGACTTAAGCTTTAAGTTGAACCTGGCACTGAGGATCCCCATAACAACTTTTTGGGGGGGTATACTGTGAAATTATGTTTGTTGTAACGACTGGGAAGGACAAATCCATTGTGCATTTATTGTAAGTGAAAGGGCAGCCAGAGCCAGAACTCAACAAGACAGACACGGCAAAGGTCGCTGTAATTTGCATTTCGGGAACTATGTTCTATTGTTTACAATGCATTTTAGGCTGCAATGACAGAGTTTTCACCTCCAACATGAACTGCAACTTTGTGACATGAGTAGGACTTCTTTCCCTTGAAGAGTTCAAAGAGAAATAGCGCTTGCAAAGCCATCTTACTTGGAGGAGCGGCCAGGAACCTCAGGTGGAGGCTTTCTACCTCCTCATCCACGGGCACACTTATTAAACCCCAGCGCTGGCCTCTTTGTGTTGGGGTCATCTTGACGCAAACATCCCTATTGCCAGAAGCTCTCACTCCATCTAACAGGCTCGCCAGTAAGGAATCTCTGAGAAGGTCAAAGGTTTCAACATGATAAATAATAATAATAATGATGCAAGAAAGATAGATTTACAAGGTTTTGTGGTTTGTAAAGGCAAAAGTTTGGCCAGTTCAGAGATTACAATAAATAAATGAGGATGAGCCTCTCACTTCTCAAAGTTCACATTTCAAACTCGCAACACTGTCCATCTATAAATAATTATATATACATATACACACTATTTATATAGAAATACAGATGAAAGACACACACACCCACACAACACACACACCACACACACACACACCCCAGCCACACCACACCAACACACACACACACACACACACACACAATGCTGTATTTTATGACCAGTTTATATTTGAGCCTTTGTTTGAAACCAAGTGCAAATCTGCCATCTTCACAATTCTGATTACATTTCGGCAACAAGTAATTGTTATTTACTATCTCTGAAAATATCTGACGGGTAGAGCAAAAGCCAGAGAAGGAGAGAGAGAGAGAGAGAGAAGGAGCGAGAGAGAAGGAAAGAGAGAGAAGGAAAGAGAGAGAGGGAAAGAAAGAGAAAAGGAGAATTCCCCCGGCATTAACCACTTTTACTGGTAGAGAATTACCTTTCAGTTGAAGAATATTTACGGATCTGTCCCCTGATAAACTCAATGGTAAAAAGCTGTGGATTTTCAGGGTCACTGACTAGTGCAAATATCTGTGAGGAAAAGACAACGGAGAACAGAAAAACAGATTAGCCACTCATAGGTTGGCTATTAGACAATGATTACACAGGTGCAAGAGTGCTGTCACAGTCTATTATTTTACACTGCAGCAGGTTACTTTTTGAAAAGTGATCCCCCAAAAGTAGCTCTGCTGCTCCTTCACCAAGCATGATATGAATCCCCAGGATATAATAGATATCTTGTGTTAATTTCCATGCCCAGACAGCTCAGACTCGTGGCACAAGACCAAAAATGTATTTATTACTCGGGGGAACAAAAGCTAATCTCCTACAGCAGCAAATATGCTGCAGGTCACAGCAACAAAATCACAGCTGACACTCACCTCTCCTAGTGGTTTCAGCGTTACAATATTGTAGGTGGCTGGATCCCGTTCCACTAGGCAAGTTTCAGTAAGTGCCAACAATCTTTTCACTGGCTCCTAAAATATACAGCATAAATAAAGAGCATGTCCCATGCAGTTCCTTCGTAATCCAACTCTAGAAGCCATAGTGCTTCTGGAATAACCGGTGTATAAATTGCACCGTTTAATCTTTTTGAGTACTCTTCATAAAGGAACATGAACATTTTCAGATCTTGAAAGTTCTTGTGCCAACATTAGCTGTGAATAACTCACATTGGTTTAAGAAACGTCATAAGCTACATATGTTATCAGGGTTTGGAATCTGTCTTACCGTATGCCTTGATGTGATTTTTTGAACGACGAATTCGGCTAAGGACGTGATGGATTCATCGTTGCTATATTTTCCCAAACGAAGGCTTGTGTAATAATCAAACTCTATGGGTTCTTTTCTTGTCCTTAGGGAGATACCTATGTAGTTCCCGGCATGCTCTATGGCACTTCTAATAATTTCTTCTCTTTGCTCAGTTGCGAATAAATGCTGCAAAATATTCAGTGACATTTTTAGAATACAATGCAATGTTGAAGATAATATTATGAAGATGAGATTAACACGTTCAGGGACATATTTACGAAGCGGTAGAAAGTTGTAAGCAGCGTTTGGGAATTCAAAGCAGGTGGTTTCTAAGGCTTGGTCGCCACTGGCTACTGCAGCGCTCGCTATGGCCGGCGCTGTAGGGACAAGAGTCGCCTCAATGGGGCCGGGCCCTCTGCGAGGGGGGGCCGCCGCACTGCGCGTGAGGTGGATACGGGCGACGGAGCGCTAGGCCATGCCCCTCGGTGGTTCAGACAATGAGGGCGAAACTGCCGGGTGACTTCATGGCCGCGCCCCCGTCATGCCTCCCAGTGTCTTTCCCCCTGCAGCCCGGGGAATTCAGCTGCATGCGCCGCCAGCCTCGCAGGTGCGCGTGCAGCGCAGGCACTGGGGCCGTAGCCTTAAAGCTGCAGTTCAAGCAATATCCTACATGTGTTTTTTTTTAATCAGTTCTGTACTATGAGAAAATACTTGTAGCATTTAAAAAACAAAAACAAAAAACATTTAAAGACATGTTTAATGTATTCTAATGTAACAAACATTTTTGTTTCTATAACAACCCTTTACAATGTCACATCCCCTTCCTCTTCTGAGACAGGCTCTGGCACACCCCTTTTGCGTTCTCTTTAGCAGTGCACCAATTGTATCTAGTGCCTGCCTGGTCACAGGATCTTACACACAGAACTTTGCATCTTTGGTGAATCTCCTGCAGCCCTAACAGTGATTTAAAGAACCCCCGAGCCGAATCTTCAGCGATCGATTACAGGAGAACGGATCGATCGGCAGCCTAGCTAATCACCTGTCAGTGTGCAGATTGTATTGTGCACATATTGAATGAAGAAAAAAAACTAAAAACATTTTTAAATGGCAGCTTCAACTGCACCTTTAAAACATAGCACAGCTTAATAAACATGGACCAGCATCTCAAGGGCAGCTGTAGGTTCAAACAGGGTAACAACATGTGGCAAACACACGGGACCCTTTCTTTCATTTACACCCTCATGGTTACTATTGGCAATCATTTCCAATTACACCTACTAAGTTGCTACTGTACAAGAAATTAATTCAGATTGCCTAAATGCACACCAATGGCAGTTTATACACTCATATGTCCTCACATTGTTTTAACCACGTCTGCTCACTGCAGCTGTTTTTATTCTTTAGTTCACGTTAATAGTTTCTCTATGGGTCAAGAAAATTGTTTTTATAGCAAGTCATTAGCAGCACTTTATAATTCCAAGTGCCTGCTACCATTTCATCATCAGGTCTCACAATTTGGTACTAGCCCTTATTAGCTCAATTTTTCTACTGGTTAGGCTTTAACTCTAGACATTATCTGCTTCCATAGACCACCAATATGGTTTTCTTCTAATTTGATGTTGTTGGCCTACATGGCCAACTTCCTTACTTTTTAGATTGTGCACCAAAGAGGATTTCTGTTCTCTCTTTCTACCTATTCCCTAGTGAAAGGGAAATAAAGCCAGATTACTGAATGTCAACGGTATTACATTAAGGAGGGAAAAGAGGTATAGAAAGATAATAAAGTGGTCCACATCTGTTTCATTCTGTAGTGAAAACTATTAGGCACAACGCTTTACCCTTCATCATGAAAAAAATGTACAGCTACCAAATCATATTCAAACCCAAAAAGCCTTATGCAGCTTTAAGGTAGGAAAGGTCTGAAGCCCTTACCAGTCGACTGAAGCCCCCATAGAGAATGCAGAAGCCCCCCTGGTAATCAGAGAGCTCTGCAAAGCCTTCAACATTTCGATAATCGTAGGAACACAGGATGCGATTGTTTGATGGGTCAATTTGATCAATTCCCCCAGGCGTCACTTCTAGGATGACAGGTTTTCTTGCATCACTCCAGTGATGCTTGTAGCAGTTGTACCTCTAAAATGAAAGAGGAGACCAAGTAAACATGGTCCTTAGCCCCTTTTATTAAGCACTAAATTGTAGGTTTCCTTAGGTCCTACAGTGGCATGAGAGCAGTTCGTAAATAGGGCCCTTAATCTGTCCTTAAGGAAGTTTAACATGGAGTACGAATGACTGAAGCCAGCGAAATATGTTTCATGGCAAAATTGCAAATATTTTATATTAGTTACATTATATTGTTTTTGCAAAAGTTAAAAAAAAAAAGGATTGTGTAGTCATACAGTAACTGTGTCGGCTGTGTTTAAATATGCAGATTTTAATTATACATATATTCAATGCCCAAAGGTAAAAATCTATGATCATGTTGCAAAGGATTTAATTAAATTACCAACCAGCATACAGTACACTGTACATTTCAAGTGATCGACTCAGTGCAGCATAAATCGTGTGTGTACAGTATGTCTGTATCCCCCCGTGTCTCGGTGTGTGTGTCTCTGTGTGATACTTGCCCTTCCGGTGATCTTTCCTTCAGCAAAATCTGTCCTGAATCGCTAAGGAGAGGAAAAATAAGAGACGATTTACAAGAATACCTTTTAATTGTCTCCCATAAGGCTTTAAAGATTGCAAGGAATATGCCACGAGATTGTTTTCTCAGTGTACAAACACAAGTCTAAAAAGAGCTTCAAACAAACAGATATATAAATAAATTACACACACATTTATAATAATATCAAATGTGTGACTGTGTTTTCCATGTGTATCTACACAGGAAATACGTTATATGAAATTATTTTCTGAAGCAATTGCTTTTGAGTAGATAGTTAATTTTTCTAACCCGAGAAATATATCTTACCAGGGCTTCTGTAAGAAGTTCTGTTCTGTGCTCTGTAGAGAACTTTAAGGTTTCAGATTTTTTCCCACTGCCCTTCCGAAACGTAAGGCCAAATTCTGTTCCCTGCCCTTTGCCCACAGGGCTGATACTGCAAATGTCTCCATAAGGCCACTGTAATGCAAACAGAAGAAGGTTTATAAAAGCTGGATATCCTAATAAATTCAGTAGTGTTGCATAGAACAGAACAAATGTGTTCCTTTGTAATCGACTTTTAGTTAAGGAGACAAATATTGTCTCATGTTTACAGGGAGTTTGAAAGAGGAGCAGCAGATGTAACTATTGAGAAGGATTTCCAACACGGCCAATATTCAATATTCTGTAAGCTGCTCCTTACAGGCCAAGGAGCCTCTTGAGATACATAAAAACAAAACAATGCATTTAGAATAGCCATATATTAGGTTGAAGCAACTTTATACAATTTGAAACATATAGCATGCCTACAGTATATGCAGAGGATATCCCAAACATGGACAGGGGATGAGAGAGAAAATATGTCCCCTTCTCTAGCAAATGATCAGCAATCCTACTCTGGATAGTTGGGCATATGGCTTGAGTTGCATGTTGGCAAGGTAGAGAAGAAAATATTTTCCAACCCTAAATCATCTTTAAAAAACAAAAAACAACAATTACACGGTGCCAATTAGTGTAACATCCCGAATGAAAAAAGCACTCAAATATTTAGTTCACTAGTTTATTTTCATATCTTGTTTGTTTGTTCAGCACCAAATCTCTAACTGCTTCTATTTCAATATACCCGTTTAAAGAGAACATGTGGGCTACCCAATAAATGTTCCTTGTGCTACCTGTACCTTATACAGATGAGGGATTATGTCATATCATTTACCATTTTTCTCAAACATCCAGGGGGAGCATATGGGGAAAGAAATAAAAATTTAAGTGCAGACGTTTCTATAAAGTGGAATGATATAGTCTTGGCTCGTATAAATGTATTACTCACAAGGTGTATGAGTTAATCAGGCAATTGGCAAATTGGGTTGCCACCCATCTGTATCTGGACCCCCCTTGTTAGAGATACCGTCAGCAGGATGATGTATATAGAATAGAGAGAGAACTACATAGTGCGATCAAAAAGGTACAACTTTATAATTTAAAAAACGGGTCAATAAAATGCGCACTTACAATGTGCCAGTAAAAATCATGCATGTATCTCACAAATGGAGAAAGTGAAAGCTCCCCGAACTGCTCACCGCCTCCCTCAGGTGTTTGGCTGGCTTTCTCTCACGAATCTGTGTGCTGGTTCAGAGCCTCCCTCACGGCGCCCGTCCAGGAAGATGACGTCACGGCTGCAGGGTTGGTCAGCTACGGGTTGCGTTTGAGTCCAAAATTGGTACACTCTACGCGTTTCGCCCAGCTTGCTGTAGCTGTTGTCGGCTTCGTCAGGAGTGTGTAAAGGTTGGGTGCAGTTGATACTTATATACCCTATATACAAGCTAATCTATTCAATTATACAATTAAACAATTGAACAACCTGATCTGAGACTATTATTGTGGGAGTGAACTTGGAACTTACAAGTAATATAATCAATTGCTACGCATACATTAATATGTAAA
>WSYH01009363.1:0-26176 GCA_036426205.1 Ascaphus truei | reverse complement strand
AGCGTCATGAAACATATAATATGCACAGCACTGTGTCTGAGTACAACCATATAGCAGAGATAGCGTCCACACTAAGATAATAAATCAGCAGATGGGGGATTCCCTCACACATAGGCTAACATATGAACGCTACTTGCTGACAAGTAGCAGAGCTCCAACATCGCTCTCAACAATTACTGGGAGTCCCTATGACTAGTGAATACAAAATATTGGTAGCAGTATGACATAAAACAATATCATTACAATCTATGATAATGGCTAAATTGCCAGGTTGATGCAGGGGGATTCCCTATATATAAACTGTCATATATACGTTGCTTGCTTGCAAGCAACACAGCTCCAACATCGCTGTCAAGGTTTACTAGGAGTCCCTGTAGCTGGTGTCAGACAATATGAGTGCTTGTAAATCACAGATGTAAGCGTGATACTTAGCTGAATGATCTCAATATGTCTGCTGCTACTGGTGTATGGAGTCGTCAATGCTGCCGGAGCGCTCCTCCTAGCTGCTACTTGCTCGGGATCAGCAAATCAACGTGATGTGATGTCACGGTGCCCACGCCCTACGCGTTTCTCTCCAGGCGGAGCTTCGTCAGGGGCAGGTGGATTGTTGTACTCAGACACAGTGCTGTGCATATTATATGTTTCATGACGCTATGCACATTGATACCCTGACAACCAAGACCTATGCCAAACTAGGGGTACTTTACAGGAACAAATCCTCCCTAAGTCTCCTGGTCAGAAAGCGTATTGCACAGCAGATGCTAATGCCAATTATTGACTATGGAGACATAGTATATGGCTCAGCACTTCAAACCCACCTTAGCAAACTTAACACCCTCTACAACTCAATTTGTCGTTTTGTTCTCCAATGCAACTATAACACACATCACTGCGAAATGCTCAAAGAACTAGATTGGTCATCACTCGAGTCTAGGCGCAAAGTTCACATTTCCTGTCTTGCCTTCAAATTCTTTATGGGCAAGCTACCCGTCTACATGAACAAGCTCCTCACCCCTACCACATGCAGCACTTATCACCTGAGATCAGACTCCAAAAGACTGTTCATGGTCCCAAGGCTCAACAAAGTATCCGGCCGCTCCTCCTTCTCCTACAGTGCACCCCAAAACTGGAACAACCTACCAGAGACTCTCACTGCCACCACCAGTCTAAGTTCTTTCAAATCTAAGGCTGTCTCACATTTTAACCTGGTCTGTAATTGTTTCATTCGCCCATAATATATATTTTCTTTAACTGTGCACACAATGTCTTGTATATAATGTATACCCTGTTCATTTATGTAACTGTATTTGTAACCATGTATTATTTGTTTTACTCTGTGCCCAGGACATACGTGAAAACGAGAGGTAACTCTCAATGTATTACTTCCTGGTAAAATATTTTATAAATAAATAAATAATACAGAAAACGATTACTTCAAGTTATTGCTGCTAAAGGTGGTTCTACAAGCTATTGAATCATAAGGTGTACTTAGTTTTTCACACATGGATTCCCAATTTTGGCTTTATTTTTGTTAAATAAATCATGACACGGTGTAATATGTCATGTGTTGTTGTTCATCTGAGGTTGTATTTACCTAATTATAAGACCCGCTAAGGAACAGATGATTGTTATTATGTCCTGATATGTAAAACCATGGAATTCAAAGAGGGTGCACTTTCTTTTTAACACAACTGTATATACGCGCAGATCGGCCGCACAGGGACATACAGTATATACGTGCGGAGCAGCTGCACAGGGATACACAGTATATACACGCGGAGCGGCCGATACATAGTATATACACTGAACCAGTCCAAGCTACCTGCACACAGACCTCACTGAGCCAGTCCCAGCAGTCGGATGGCGCGTGTTCATGTTATCTTCCAGAAACTCCTGGCGCCATCTTTTCCATCACCCAGCCGACCACAGCCCAGAGACATAGTAAATCTAAGCGTGTGTGCAAACACAACTAACCCCTGGGGAGGGAGGGTTATTTTTTGTGTGTGTATGTCCTTGCCACGCTCCCCAGGGGTTAGTTGTGTTTGCATATATATATATATATATGTGCAAACATAACTAACCCCAATTTCCCGTGCGGCTGCTTGGTTCCCAGACGCCAAAGTTACTCCCTTATTTTTTCTTTTTTAATCCTGAAGATAATAGCATTTTTTTTGTTTTAATACAAAAAACAGTTTTCTTATAACCAAGTTTTTTTTAGTTTTTTTTTTTCTCCATCTGTCCGTTTTTTTTTGTGTTTTTTTTTTAAACGTTTTTCAAAATATAGAAATACGGCAACGGAAAAAGCGCAGGGGTCAGCGTCTGTGGGGGGGGGGGGGAAAAGGGGGGGGGGGGGGGGGAAAAGGGGTAGGGGGCATCAGACCAGTGTGTAAGATTTGGAGTAAGCCCCCGCTCCTTGTTTCTGGGCCCGCCCCCCCCCAGAGCTGCTCATCTCCAGCAGTGAGTCCCGGGAGCCCCCCATCTTGCTGTGCTGAGCGGGGAGACGGTTTTCCACGGGGCCAGCAGAGGGGTCAGCGGGGGCGGAGGGGGCCGTGACCCCTGGGGCGGAGGGGGCAGAGGTAGGAGGTCCAGCCAGGATGAGAGTCCGCTGAGGTAAGTTGGTGCCGGAAGGCGCCAGGTGGGTGAGTCCGGGGGGCGGCTTGGCGCCTGCTTCCAGGGTGAGATGGCGGGAGTGGTAATTCCGGGCCAGGTTACGCATGGAGGCCTCACGGGGGGGGACCACAGGGCAGGGGTCGTGGGGGTCCGGCTTGCGGAAGTGCAGGTCCGATTTCATGTAGAGTGGGAGGTTGCAGTATTCACCTGGGAGGGAGAGAACACGGGATGTTAGAGGGGAGCGGGACAGGTACACGCGTGTGATTTAGCGTGTTGTGACGGCAGAGTGTGTGGGATATTACAGGATCACCATGATCAGTGCAGCCACCTCCAGGGTGGAAGTAATGTCCGATTTCATGTCTTTAGATGGTGACTTCCCATTACATATTACTACGCGTATATATATATCGGTATAGGGTACGTACTCTTGGCGCGGTGCGGGATGGGCACAGCCACATTCTTGGTGGGGTCACTGTCCTGCGGTTTGGGGGGGGAGGCGGTGAAGCGGCAGATGCCCGGCTCGGAGGGGGTGCTCATGGAGGTCATGCTGTCCCCGTTCTCGTTGGTGCCAGTGGTCATCTGGTCGGAGGAGCTGTCCGAGATGAAGCATTCGGTGATCTCGAACTTGGCGTGTTGGAGCTGCTCCTCCAGCTTTGCGTGTTCGTAGGCGCGCGCCAGCTCCTCGTAGGTGGAGGACGCACTCTCCGTGGACACCATGCTGTTCCGACCTTTATCTGCGGGGACGAGAGAGGTGCTCACATTCACACACACACACACACGTTAGGGGGCTCCCACAGGTTAATGGGGTCAGCGGAAGGCCGGGCTTATGGGATGAGAAGGAATTCCTACAAGGGTATTTGGATGGCTCCTATTTGGTCACAGACAGGACTACGCCAAGTTAACAGAGACTGTAATCTCCTATTAAATCAATCTACCAGGAAGTACGTGGGAGGACGGACAACAAAGTATATGGTCAAGTGTCCGTGGGGGCGGTGGATGTGGCCCACGTAGGCAGTGGATGGGGCCCGCGGGGGCGGTGGATGTGGCCCGCGGGGGCGGTGGATGTGGCCCGCGGGGGCGGTGGATGTGGCCCGCGGGGGCGGTGGATGTGGGCCCGCTGGGAAGTGCGGTGGTATGTGGCCGTAGGGGCTCTGCCACAAACAGATTAGAGGGCAATTCTTTTCAGACTGAAACTCACTTGTATGTTAAGGTTTTCCAGAATAGAGAGACAGAGCTCGTGTGATGAGAGAGAGAGCTTGTGTGATGAGAGAGAGACAGCTCGTGTGATGAGAGAGAGAGCTTACATCCAGGAGAGTTAACCTATAAGATGACGGGTTGTAGCGGGAGACACACACGGGAACTCTATGATATTGGGGTTACAGATACGTTGCAGGCTCACGTGTGCGAGTCTCAAGGGGGTTACTGAGCATCTCAGACATGGGACGCATGTTCCATACATGTAGGGTTGGCAGCGTTTATGTTATGTGATCAGATGTCACTTCACTCATTGGCACGTGGGCACTGACCTGTGTCCTGGGAGAGGCTGGCACTGTAGCTGTCACTTTCCGTCACGGTGATGCCATGCTGTGACCCCACTGTCCTCCAGTCAGAGGTCAGAGTTCGTGCGGGGGTGGAGCTCTGGCATTTGGTAAGTGTCCATTGGCTGGAATATCTGTTCCTGGTGCTGTGAGCGGATGTTCACACTCTTCCGGGATGACGGCTCTAAGATGAGAGCGAGAGGGAATCCAAAGAGAAGACTTACATGGGATCTAGTGGGAAAGCGAGAAAACCAATCAGAGAGATCTAGAGAGAAAGAGGGAGAGGAAGATCTAAAAAGAGAGAGATTGGGAGAGAACTTGAGATACATCGAGAGATTAGAGAGATCTAGAAAATGATCACAACAGCAAAGTTACATGAAGTCTAGAAAAGGATAGTAGAGAGATCTAGAACAGTTACAGGTTTCTAGAGAAACAGTCCCCCAAACCGGAGTTTTAGGGTATCTAGAAAAAGAGGAATCCATACAGCAGAATGATGTCGTTTCCGGAGAAAGAGACAGGGATCCCTAGAGCGGAGCTATAAAGAATGTAGAAGCATATGGTCATTTTAATGCAAGAGTGCCCCAATCGGCACTATCCCAGTTTAACTAGAATCTACAGAAAGACAGTTGAAGGTCCCCAGACCAGTGTTACTCGGGATCTAGAACACATGGAGTTCCGTGCCACGTACTAGTTCCGGGACGGATGTCTGACATGTCGATGAGGGGTCCCGTGTTCTGGATTAGCGCCGGGTGGTGCAGGGAGACTCCGGTGCAGAAGCTTTGTGGGTTTCCCGTCTGACTAAACTCTGGGTCCGTCACCGGCAGCGTGGCTTTATCGTCCCCTGCAAAGGCCGGGCACAGGGGCTGACAATCAGGAACCGCCTGGACATCAACTCATTCACATCAAGCCACCTCCGCGCAGAGTAACGGGGAGTGCAGAGTAACAGGGAGCAGACGCAGAGTAACGGGGAGCGCACGCACAGAGTAGTAACAGGGAGCGCCACGCAGTGATAAACGGGGGAGAGCGCAGGAGTAATCAGGGAGGCAGACGCAGAGTAACGGGGGACTTAGGAGCGCAGAGCAATACAGGAGCGCAGAGTAGTAGCGGTAACGAGGGCGAGGAGTGGGAGTCCGAGTAACCAGGAGCAGAAGCAGAGTAACAGTAGTATTACCGTGGATTGCAGCGCATGAGTAACAGGGAGCAGGGACAGACCAGCTGGAACGGGTGTAGCGCACGCACAGAGTAACAGGGAGCGCCACAGAGCAACGGGGAGCGCAGAGCAACGGGGAGCGCAGATATGTACGGGAGCATGACGCAGAGTAACGGGGTATTTTTTGTGCACAGAGAACAGGGAGCAGACGCAGAGTAACGGGGAGGCAGTGATAGTAAGAGTAACAGGGCGAGAAGCAAGTACGGGGAGGCAGATAACGGGGAGTGCAGAGTAAAGTAACGGCAGACGCAGAGTTATCGGGAGATGGGAGGGCACAGTATTATGGGGAGCAGACGCAGAGAGTAATGGGGAGTGCAGAGAACGGATGTATCAGACTAGAAAAGTAGCGGGGAGTGCAGAGAGTAACGAGGAGTGCAGAGTTAGTAACAGTGTAGCAGACGAGAGTACAGAGTAAACGGGAGTAGCAAGAGTAACGGGGAGTACAGAGTAACGGGGAGTAGACGCAGAGTAAACGGAAAACAGACGCAGAGTAGCGGGGACGGCGAAGTAACGTGGGAGGCAGAAAAGAGAGTAAACAGGGTGAGCAGACGCCGAGTAGTAACGGTGGAGTTAGAAGAGTTTAAGTACAACAGGGAGACAGACGCAGAGTAAGGGAGTGCAGAATGTAACTGGAGCAGATAACGCATGAGTGAGTAAGTAACGGGGGAGTGCAGAGTAACGGGGAGCAGACGCAGAGTAACGGGGAGCGCAGGCACAGAGTAACGGGGAGCGCAGGCACAGGTAACACGGGGAAGATCGCGCAGCAAAGAGTAACGGTGGAGCGCAGGCACAGGTAACGGGAGAGCCGCAGGCACAGGTTACCGGGGGAGCGCAGCACAGAGTAAACGGGGAGGCAGGCACAGAGTCACGGTGGTGTAAGGAGCGCAGGCACAGAAGTAAACGGGTGATTGCCCACCCAGTTTCTCCAAGATAAACAGAAACTAAAGTCCCCGTAATACTGCGAACAGAGACGCGATTACCCGTGCTTTATCTGACTGTACAGCGCCACAGCATATGGCAGCACTTTACAATTAACGCAGATTAATATTGTAGCAGCCGTACAATAACAGCAGATGATGGCCGCATCTTAATGCGGGATCAAATGATGAAATAATAAACATCTTTCATACAATATTCCGGTTTTGTCTGACCAATTTTTCTGCCTTTGAGGCCAGTAAGGGTATAGTTTCACATGCGGAATAATTCCACCCCTCCCCGCCCCCCGGTATAGAAAGCTCGCACCAGCTGGATCTCCTCTCCCACCCCGAGATCAGAACGCTTGATTGTGTACACCAAGCTGTAATCTCCTCCCCCCAGCACAGAGACGCTCCTCTCTACCCAGTCTGGATCCTTCCTGTCCCCTAAGAGCTTGAACGCTCCCACCCAGCTGGTAACTCTCCCCCAGAGATAGAAACGCTCCTCACCAATGACTTGTATCTCCTCCCCCCCAGGACACAGAACGATCCTCACCCAGCGTATTCTCCCCCCCTGTTTAGAGATATAGTTTCTTCAGAACGCTCCTCACCAAGCTGTATTCTCCTTTCCCCCCCACCCCCTTCCTTGCCTGGGGAAGACAGACCCACACCCCCACAGACAGACAGACAGACACAGACCACAGAACGCTCCTCACCCAGCTGTATCTCCCCCCCCCCCCCTGGGCCAAGAACGTCCTCACCCAGCTTATCTCCTCCCAACCCCCCGGCACAGACAACGAACGTCCCTCCCCAGATGTATATCTCTCCCCCCCCCGAACAGAACGCTCCTCACCCCAGCTGTATTCTCCCCCCCCGAGATAGAACGCTCCTCACCAGCTGTATCTCTCCCCCCCCCCCCCCCCGGACGAACGCTCCTCACCCAGCTGTATCTCCTCCCCCCTCCCAGACACAGAACGCTCCTCACCCAGCTGTATATCCTCCCCCCAGACACAGAACGCTCCTCACCCAGCTGTATCTCACCCCCCCTGGGCACAGAATGCTCCTCACCCAGCTGTTTGACGCCCTCCTTATCTTCGATTAAGAAGTTGGACCCTCGGGATATCGATGTGGGCACTCGGACCGGCAGGGGGGCCATTCACCGGGGTGTAAAGCTGCGATATTCTTGCTGGGGGGGGGGGGGGAGGGGGGAAGAAGAAAACAGAATCTTCCGGGGCAACATTGAACTGAACAGGGGGCAGGAACATCATGTATAATTTTCATTTCCCTCCTCCACCTCCCCAGTAAAAAGCTCGTCAAGTAACACAGGTACAGCATGAAAGATTTACAGACGAAATAGATTCCTGTCTTTAAGAGTTCAATACAACACAATATTTTCCGCGTCACTCCACCATGATGTAAGAGACATCTAATCTCATTCTTAAAGAGTAACATTTTACACAGTCCCGCATACATCTTAAGCGCCACTCTCCGTACTTATGTACCAGCAGTCCATAAAACCTCCCCTCTATTCATGCGTTTCTACCTGCCCACCTCCCTCTTTCCGCGCCCCTTCTCCTTCATTCTTCTCCGCGTCTCCTCCCCTCCTAATATCCGCGCCCCTACTAAACTACAAATCTTTTACCCAACGAACTTCTAACTCAATCAACCTTCCCTTTTCAGTCACCTCTAACTCACTTCTTGTCCACGTTCCTCTCACACTTCCTACTTCGCGTTTATCCCATCACCCCTCCCTCCTGTATCTCCGTGTCCCCTCCCTTGTGTTTTTGCGTCGCATATTCTGTCTCTCTCCCTCCCTCTTTCACGTCTGCCAACTTCCTTTAACATTCTTTCGGCGCGTTATCCCTCCCCCTCCATCTTCTGCGTTGTCTCTTCTCCCTCCCTTACTATTCCGCGTCCCTCCCCCTGCCAATAATCTGTTGCATCCCTCCCAGCGCCCTTACATTATGAACTTTCCGCATCCCTACCCCATCCCTATTAGATTTTCGCATCCTCCCCTCCCTCTTTCTGCGTCTCCCTCCCCTTTCCCGCGTCTCCCTCCCCCTTCCTCTTTCGCGTTCCCTCTCACCCCTCCTGCTTTCCAGCCGTCCTCCCATCCCTTTTTTTCCGCGTCCCTCTCGCTCCTCTGTCCGCGTCCCTTCCTACCGTCGTCGCCCGTCCCTCCACCTCCTCTCTCTTGTCAGCAGCCCTCGACCTGTCCGACCGAGGGACGAGGCCACGCACACCACAAGAAAGGAGGAGTACTACGCGAGTGTACTAACGCCTCTTTCCGCGTCTCAACTCCCTATCGAGGTCCACGTAATACTCTCCTCCCCCTATCCGTTCTGTCTCCCCTCCCGGCCCTGTCCTCTGTTCACAACAGTCCCTCTCCCTCCCTACTTTTCGCGTCCTGTATCAGCCCCTCCCTCTTTCCAGACTTCCCTCCCCCTGACAAGCATCCTCCCTATTCCTCTTTCCGCGTCCTCCGTCCCAGGATATCTGGAGGAGGGTGCGCGAGGGGCAAAGGGGGAAGAGGCAGGCCGAGAAGAAGAAGAAAAGGTAAGGGGAAGAGGAAAGAAAAAAGAAGAGGGAAGAGAGGAAAGAAACGAGGACGAGGGAAAGAGGGGAAAGAGAAGGACAAGAAATGGCGAGGGCAGGAGAGGGGGAGGGGCGTTGGTGTGAGGGGGCTCGCGCCCCCCGGGCGCCCCACGCCGGAGAGTGGGGGCGGGCGGGTTCCGCGCACCGCTGGGGGCTTGGAGAGGGAGTCAGGGCGGGGGGGTGGGGGGCAGGGGGGGAAGGATGTTGCGTGTGCGGAGGGGAAAGGAAGCTCCAGGACCGAGGGGAAAGACAAAGAGAGTGAGAGAGGCCGTAGGGGGTACAGGAAACGCGTTAGTGTTAAGGGACCGGAGGAGACAAACGGAACCAGCGCCCGCGAGGGGACGTTGCGGCGACAATACCCCGCGAAGAAGGGCCTCAGAGGCCCGGCCCCCGACCTACCGTGAGTGCAGGCGGACGACCGCCCACCCGACACGTGTAAGTGCACGCGGCCAGCCACCCGGCCGCATGGCGCCGTCGAAGGACGAGTCAAGTAGCACGGGAAGGACAGAAGCGTGGAGCGAACGCCGACGACCGGAAAACGCGGGCGGCGGCAACCGCCCGCGTGGAACGAGGACAAGACAAACGAAAGATGGAGGGACGACAGCCGCGAGAGACCGCCGACAGGGGAACGGAGCACCCGGACAAGGCGGAAGATCAGCAAGGGAGGAAGAGACAGAAGGAACCCTCCTCCCTTTTCCAAAGTACCCTCATTACTTTCACGAGTGCCTTCCCCCTCTCCTCTTTGCGATCCTCTTCGCGTTCCTACCCCCTCCTTCTTTCCGTCCCTCCCCTCTTTCTGCGTCCTCTCTTTCGCGGTCCCTCCACCTCCTCTCTTCTGCGTTCCCTCCCCATACTCTTCAGTGCCCCCAACTCTCCCTTGCTCTAGCCTCCCACCCAGATCCTAGCCCTCGCCCCATCTTGGCTTCCTGCCCCCCACCCAATCTCGTCACCACCCCCATCCCTACCAATCTGGCTGGCCTCCCTTCATCTGTTGGATGGTTGTAACTCCTTCAGGCAGATGCTGGTAAGGAAAATCCCTAACTATGTAGACGGCGAGGATATAGTGACGCCGAGTAAAACCGAGGAAGTCCTTTCCTTACACTCACTGATCAGCATCTCCGCCAAATCTTCGCATTCTGAGAAGAGGGAGTCGCAGCGGGTAGTGTCAATGATATGGTCAGCTGGACTCCTCCTCCCCGTATTATCAGGTGCTGAGTATTACCAGTAGGGTCTCCCTCTACATACAGGGTGCTGGTATACAGGGTATATCAACTATATACAGGGTGCGCTGGTATACGGGGTGACGCATTTATATTACGAGTAGTCGTGTGGTATATGGTGAGGTCCCACCTATATTACAGGGTGCTGTTGCTTGGGCCTATTTACGGTGCGTATCAGTTCTCCTATATTTAGTAGGGTGCTGGTATACCAGGGTCCTCCTATATTATAGGGTGCTGGTATACACGGGTCCTCTCTATTATAGCGGTGCTGGTATACAGGGTCCCTCTATATTACGGGTGTGGGTTTATGTAGGTCCCTCTATATTACAGGGTGCTGGTATCAGGGTCCATGAATGAGGGTATGTTACAGGGTGCTGGTAGACAGGGTCCCCTCTATATTACAGGGTGCTGTGTGAGTATACAGGGTCCTTCTATATAAGGGTGCTGGTTACAGGGTCCCTCTATATTACAGGGTGCTGGTATATGGGTGACCTTTATATTAAACGGAGTGTATGGGATATACAGGGTCCCCTCTATAATTACAGGGTGCTGGTATATGGGGTACCCTCTATATTACCGGTGCTGGTATACAGGGTCCCTCTATATTACAGGGTGCTGTATACAGGGTCGCCTCTATATTACAGGGTGCTGGTATACGGGGGTGGTGACCTATATTAACAGGGTGCTGGTATTCAGGGTCCCCCTAGATTACAGGGTGCTGGTATATGTGGTCCCCTTGTATTATCGGTGCTGGTTATACAGGGTCCCTCTATATACAGGGTGTGGTTATACAGGGTCCTTCTAATTATAGGGTGCGTGGTATACAGGGTTCCTCTATATTACAGGGTGCTGGTACTACGGGTCCTTCTATATTATAGGGTGCTGGTTATACAGGGTCCCTCTATATTACAGGGTTGTGGTATATGGGGTGACCTTATATTACAGGGTGTGGTATACAGGGTCCCCTCATATTACGGGTTGTGGTATACAGGGTTCCACTCTATTTAACAGGGCTCGGTATACGGGGTTTCCCCTCTATATTACAGGGTGCTGGTGATACGGGGTCCCCTCTATATTACCGGTGCTGGTTATACGGGTCCCTCTATATTACAGGGTTGCTGGTATACAGGGTCCTTCATATTATAGGGTGCTGTATACAGGGTCCCTCTATATTACAGGGTGCTGGTAAACTGGTGGTGACCTTTATATTACAGGGTGCATGGTATATGGGTCCCCTCTATATTACAGGGTGCTGGTATATGGGGTTCCCTCTATACTAAAGGTGTGGTATATAGGGTCCCCTCTATATTAGAGGGGGGGTGCTGGATTACAGGGGTCCCTCTATATTACAGGGTTGCTGGTAAGTGGGTTTCCCTCTAGATCTACAGGGTGATGGTATAGGGCGTACCCCTCTATATACAGGGTGCTGGATACAGGGTTTCCCCTAATTACAGGGTGCTGGTTATACAGGGGTTCCCTCTATATTAAGGGTTGATGGTATACGGGGTTCTTTATACAGGGTGTGGGTATACGTGGGGTACCCCTTATATTACAGGTGCATGGTATACAGGGTCCCTCTATATTACAGGGTGCTGGTATACAGGGTCCTTCTATATTATAGGGTGCTGGTATACAGGGTCCCTCTATATTACAGGGTGCTGGTATATGGGGTGACCTTTATATTACAGGGTGCTGGTATACAGGGTCCCCTCTATATTACAGGGTGCTGGTATACAGGGTCCCCTCTATATTACAGGGTGCTGGTATACGGGGTCCCCTCTATATTACAGGGTGCTGGTATACGGGGTCCCCTCTATATTACCGGTGCTGGTATACAGGGTCCCTCTATATTACAGGGTGCTGGTATACAGGGTCCTTCTATATTATAGGGTGCTGGTATACAGGGTCCCTCTATATTACAGGGTGCTGGTAAACGGGGTGACCTTTATATTACAGGGTGCTGGTATATGGGGTCCCCTCTATATTACAGGGTGCTGGTATATGGGGTCCCCTCTATATTACAGGGTGCTGGTATATAGGGTCCCTCTATATTAGAGGGTGCTGGTATACAGGGGTTCCCTCTATATTACAGGGTGCTGGTATATGTGGGTTCCCTCTATATTACAGGGTGATGGTATATGGGGTCCCCTCTATATTACAGGGTGCTGGTATACAGGGTCCCTCTATATTACAGGGTGCTGGTATACAGGGGTTCCCTCTATATTACAGGGTGCTGGTATACGGGGGTTCCCTCTATATTACAGGGTGCTGGTATACGGGGTCCCCTCTATATTACAGGGTGCTGGTATACGGGTCCCTCTATATTACAGGGTGATGGTATATGGGGTCCCCTCTATATTACAGGGTGCTGGTATACAGGGTCCCTCTATATTACAGGGTGCTGGTATACAGGGGTTCCCTCTATATTACAGGGTGCTGGTATACGGGGGTTCCCTCTATATTACAGAGTGCTGGTATACAGGGGTTCTCTCTATATTACAGGGTGCTGGTATACGGGGGTTCCCTCTATATTACAGGGTGCTGGTATACGGGGGTTCCCTCTATATTACAGGGTGCTGGTATACGGGGGTTCTCTCTATATTACAGGGTGCTGGTATACGGGGGTTCCCTCTATATTACACGGTGCTGGTATACGGGGGTTCCCTCTATATTACAGGGTGCTGGTATACGGGGGTTCCCTCTATATTACACGGTGCTGGTATACGGGGGTTCCCTCTATATTACACGGTGCTGGTATACGGGGGTCTTCTCACCTCGTAGCCGCTTCAATCTCTTCTCCTTGCGCTTCTTGCGGATGACAAATAGAAGGACGACCCCCAGCATGGCCAGAATAACCGGGCACGCGATGGTAAAAAGCTTCTTCACGTCGTCCCCCTCCCCATGCGCAGACTTTATGGGGGGGATGGTGCCTGCGGGGGGGACACGCGGACAAAGCATCATCAGTGTGAGAAAAATCCCAAAACACAAATCTTGTAACCCCAAACCCTCCGGCCCCCCAGGGGATTAGCTCACCTCCCCCCCAGTGATTAAAGCTCACCTCCCACCCCAAGGGATATTAAGTCACTCCCCCCCAGGGGATTAGCTCACTCCCCCCCCAGGGATTAAGCTCACCCCCCCAGGATAAAGCTCACCCCATCCCACCAGGATTAAGATCACCCCCCCCAAGGGAGATTAAGATAACCACACCCAGGGATAAGATCAAAACCCCCCTCCCAGGGATTAAGATCACCCCCCAGGTTAAGTCACCCCCCTCCCAGGGCTTAAGCTCACCACCCTCTAACGCGGGATTTAAGATCACACCCTCCCTAGGTTTTCAGCTTGCCCCACTCCTCTGGTATTCCTGTTCCGCGGGAAAGGGGCGGGAGGTTATGTTCCGCGGGGGAAAGGGGCGAGTTTACTGTTCCGCGGGGAAACGGCGGAGTTTCCTGTTCCGCGGGAAGCGAAACGGGCTGGTCTTCATGTTCCGCGGGGCAACGGGGGAGTTCCTGTTCCGCGGGGGAAGGGGCGGAAGCTTCGTTCCGGGGCCAACGGGGAGGAGTTTACGGCAGTGGGGAAATGGGCGGGAAGTTTCCTGTTTCAGTGGGGAAGGAAAGGGGCGGAGTTTCTGTTCGAGGGGAAATGGGCGGAGTTTCCTGTCCTGCGGGGAAAGGGGCGAGTAGGTTCCTGTTCCGCGGGGAAAGGGCGGAGTAAGTTTCCGTTCCCGCGGGGGGGGAGGGGGAGGAAGGGGAAAGGGCGGAGTTTCCTGTCATGCGGGGAAGGGAGGAGTTCCTGTTCCGCGGGGGAAAAGGGGGGAGAGTTTCCGTGTCCGCGGGAAGGAAGGAGGGCGGAAGTTACTGTTCCCGGCGGTGGCAAAGGGGCGAGAGTTCTGTCGCGGGGAAGGAGGAAAGGCGGGTTCGTTCAAGGCTGGCAGGCGAGTTCATGTCACGCGGGGGGAAAGGCGGCGGAAGCTTCCGTTACGCGGGGAACGGGGGGAGCTGTCCAACGTGGAGGAAAGTGATGCGGTTCCGCAGTAAGGGGATAAGGGCGGAGTTGTCATGTGTTAACCGCGGGGAGGGAAGGAATAGGCGGAGACTCCTGTCCTGCGGGTGGGGAAACGGGTGGAGTTCTACTGTCAGCGGGGAAGCAACGGGCGAGTTTCTGGTTCCGAGGGGAGGAGTGGAAACGGGCGGAGTTTCCGTCGCGCGGGAGAGAAAGCGGGCGGAGTTCGTTCCAGGCGAGGGAACGGGGCGGCGTTCTTACTGACGGGGGGAAACGGTGCGGAGGTTCCTCGTTCAGCGGGAGAGGAAAGGGGAGATCCTGTTCCGCGGGGGAGGAAACGGGAGGGTTCCTGCGCCGCTGGGGAAAGGGCGGGGTTCCTGTCCCGCGGGGGGGAAACGGTGCGAGAGTTTCCTGTCCGCGGGGAAGGGGAGTTTTCCGGGAAAGGGGCGGAGTTCCTGTTCCGCGGGGAAACGGGCGGAGATTTACTGTCCCGCGGGGGGAACGAACGGGCGGGAGTTTGTTCCGCGGGGGGGGAACGGGTCGGAGTTTCCTGTCAGCGGGAGGGAGACGGAAGGGGCGTTTCCGTCCGCGGGGAAACGGAGGGGGAAGTTTCTGGTCCCGGGGGAGGAAACGGGCGGAGTTTCCTGTCCCGGGGGAAGTGGGCGAGCGTTCGTGGACGGTAGTTCCGTCGGGGAAAGGGGCGGATTTCCTAGTTCCCGGGACGGTGAGTTCCTGTCGGGGGAAACGGGCGGAGTTTCCTGTTCCGTGGGAAAACGGGGCGCGAGTTTCCTGTTCCGGGGGGAGAACGGCGGTTCGTTCGGGGGAAAGGGCGGAGTTTCCTGTCCGCGGGGAGAAAGGGCGGAGTTTCCTTGTCCCGGGGGAACAGGCGGAGTTCCCATGTCTCCGCGGGGGAAACGGGCGGAGTTCATTGTGACGAAAACGTGGGGAAACCGAAGTGCGCGGAAGTTTTTCTGTTCAGTGGGGAAAGGGCGGGTTCCGTTCCGTGGGGGAAAGCGGGCGAGTTCCTGTCCGGGGGCAAAGGGCAGAGTTCGTCAGGGGGAAAGTCGGAGTTTCCTGTTCGCGATACGGAGTTATTCCGTGGGAAAGGGGCGGACGTTTCGTTCCGCGGGGCAGAGGGACACGGGCGGAGTTACTGAATTCCGTGGGGAAAGGGGAAGTTGTGCGAACGGGAGTTTCTCTGTATCGCGGGTGAGGAAACGGCGAAGTTTCCTGTCCGCAACGTGGCGGATACGTTCCGGGGAGGGACAGGGATTCTGTTTGGGGCACGGGGGTTGTCATGGAGGGAACGGGGACGTTTCCTGTTCCGTGGGAAACGGGCAGTTATGACGGGGAAATGTGCGGAGTTATGGTTCATGGGGAACAGGGTGCGGAGTTAGTAATGTCCAGGTGGGGAACAACGGGGGTGTTCATGTTTCGCGGGGGGGAAAAGCGGCGGGAGTTAAGGTCGCGAGCGGGAAAACGGGCGGAGCTTCCATGTTCTAAGACGGGGAAGGAAACGGGGGAGGCTTCTGTACCGGCATGGAGAAGGGGCGGAGCTTCCGTTCCAAGGGGAAAGGAGGGGCATGCCGGGGGGGAAACGGGCAGGAGTTTCCTTGTCCGCGGGGGGGGAAAAGGGCGGAGATGGAGTTTCCTGTCCCGGGGGAAATGGGCGGAGTTTCTGTTCCGTGGGGAAAGGGGCGGAGTTTCCTGTTCCCGGGGGGAAAGGGGCGGAGTAGTTTCTCCGTTAGCGGGGAGGAATAGGGGGGAAGGGCGGAGTTTCATGTTCCAGGGCGGAGGGCAACGGGCGGACGTTACTGTTCCGCGGGGGGGAAACGGCCCGGAGGTTTACCTGCCCGAGGGGGAAGGGCGGAAGGGCACTGGAATTTCCTGTGCCGCGGGGGAGAAACGGGGGTTGATGTTTCCGGCGCGGGGAAGGAAGGGCGGAGTTTCAGTTCCGCGGGAAGAGGAGATAAGGGGCGGAGTTTCCTGTGTCGGGCGAGGAAAGGGGCGGAGTTACCTGTTCCGGGACGGGCATACGGCGGAGTTCCTGTCATGCGGGGAAGAACAGGTGGGTTTCCTGTTCGCGGGAGAAAGGGGCGAGGCTCTGCTCGAGGGGGGGAAAAATGGGCGGAGGTTCCCGTCCCGCGGGAGAAACGGGCGGAAGTTCCTGGTCCCGACGGAAGGAGGAAACGGGGGAGTTTCAGTTCCGCGGGGAAACGGGAGGAGAGTTCCGTTCGCGGGGAAAAGGGGCGGAGTTTCTGTCTCAGGGTTGGTGGTAACGGGGCGGAGCTTCCTGCTCGCGGGGAGAGAAACGGACGGAGTTTCCTGTTCTGGGGGAGGAAACGGGCGGAGTTTTCTGTTCCGGGGAAGGAATAGGGGCGGGAGTTCATGTTCCGGGGGGGAAAGGGGCGGAGCTTTCCGTTCGCTGGAAAGGAAACGGGCGGAGCTTTTCCTGTCTTCCGGAGGGGGAAGGGGAAACGGGCGGGAGTTTTCTGTCCGCGGGGGAAACGGGCGGAAGTTCCTGGTTCCGTGGGAGGAGGGGAAACGGCGTGAGTGTATTCTGTCTGGGGGAACGGGATAAAAAGGAGGGAGTGTTCCTGTTCTGAGGGGTAAGGGGTAAAGGCGGAGTTCCTGTCACGAGGGGGAAACGGCCGGAGTTTTGTCTGCGGGGAAACGGGCGAAGGGGGGGAAAAGGGGTTTCTGTTCGCGGGGAAAAGGGGCGGGAGTTAGTGTCCGTTCCGCTGGGGAAGGGGGGAAGGGCGGGTGCGCGGGGAGGAAGGGGGGAAGGCGGCAGGCTTCCTGTTCCGGGGGGAAAAAGGGGCGGAGCTTCCTGCTCTCGCCGGGGGAAGAAAGGCGCGGAAGCTTCCTGTCACGCGGGGGGGAGGAAACGGGAGGGTGCGCGAGGGAAACGGCGGAGGTTCTGATTCTGCGGGGAAGGGAACGGGCAGGATAGTTTACTGTTCCGCGAGGAGGAAGAAAGGGGCGGAAGTTCTGTTCGCGGGGAAAGGGGCGGAGTTCCTTGTCCGCGGGGGCAAGGGGCGGAGCATTCCTGTTCCAAGCTGGGGCAGACGGGGGAGCTTCCTGTTCCGCGGGGAGGGGGGCGGAGGGGGAAGGAAAGGGACGGAGTTCGTCCCGCGGGAGGGAAACGGGCGGAGGTTGTTCGTGGGGACGACGTGGAGTCCTAGACGGCCGGAGTTGCCTGCGGGGAAACAGCGGAAGTTTTCTGTCCCGCGGTGTGTAAACGGGGCGAGGCTTCACGTTTCCGAGGCTGAGGGGAAAAGGGCGGAGATTCCTGGGTCCGCGGGGGGGAAACGGGCGGAGTTCCTGCTACGCGAGGGTGAAGGAGGAAAACGGGCAGGGAGCTTTCCTGTTCCGTGGGGAAAACGGCGGAGTTTCTGTTATGCGGGAAAGGAAACAGGCGGAGTTTCGGTCTGAGGGGGGGGGTGTGGGTAGGAACAGCGGAGTTTCCGTCCGAGGGAAAGGGCGGAGATTCTGTTGTCAGCGGGAAAAAGGCGGAAGTTTCCTGTTCGCGGAGAAAGGGGCGAGCTCTGTGTCAGCGGTTGGTTAAAGGGGCGGAGCTTCCTGTCCTGGGAACGCAGGTTCCTGTCCCGGGGGGAGGCGAGGAGAAAGGAGGAAGCTCCTGAGACAGACGGGGCGGGCGGGAGGGGAGGGGGAAGGCTTCCAAAGCCCCGGTAAGGAGTTTCTGTCTGCGGGGAAACGGACGCGGAGTTTCCTGTTTGCGGGAAACGGGGAGTTGCAGAGGGAAGGCGGAGTTTACTGTCCGCGGGGAAAGGGGCGGAGCTTCCTGTTCCGCTGGGGGGAAGCGTCGAGGCTTCCTGTTCCGCTGGAAACGGGGAGGAGCTTCGTTCCGAGGGGGGAAACGGGACGGAGTTTCTGTCCGCGGGGGAGGAAACGGGCGGAGTTCCCTGTTCGCGTTTTATTGGGTGAAACGGGGAGGTTCCTGTTCCGTGAAGGGAAACGGTCGCGAGTTCCTGTTCTGCGGGGAAACAGGCGGAGTTTCCTGTTCTGCGGGGTAACAGGCGGAGTTTCCTGTCCCGAGGGGAAACGGGCGGAGGTTTTACCTGTACCCGCGGGGGGGAGAGGTGGGAAATCGGGTCGGAGGTCAACGTGTCCGCGGGGGGGGAAGGAAATGGGCGGAGTTGAATGTACCGACGCGGGAAGGAAGGCGGATCCGGGTGGAGAAGCGGCGGAGTTCCTGTTCCGTGGGGAACGGGGGCCGTTTTAGTTTCTGCTGGGAAAAACAGGCGGAGGTTCCATGTTCTGCGGCGGGTACGGAAGGCGGAGTTTCCTGTACCGAGGGGAAACGGGCGGAGATTCCTGTTATGCGGGGGGAGGAGGAAACAGGGCGGGTTCCTGTTCCGCTGGGAAAGGTGTGGATTTGTGTCCCGCGGGGAAAAGGGCGGGAGTTCTGTTCGCGGGAAACGGGCGGAGTTTCCTGTTCGCGGGGGAAAGGAGGGGGAGGAAAGGGCGGATTCCTGTTTCCCGTGGGGGGGAACGGCCGGAGGGTTCCTGTTCTGCGGGGAAGGAGGGGAAGGGAGGAAAGGCGAATTTCCTGTTCGTGGGGAGGAACAGGCGGAGTTTCTGTCCGAGGGGAAAAGGGCGGAGATTCCTGTCCAGCGGGGGAAAAACGGCCGGAGTTTCCTGTTCTGCGGGGAAACGGGCGGAGTTTCCTGTTCCGCGGGGAAACGGGAGGAGTTTCCTGTCCCGCGGGGAAACGGGCGGAGTTTCCTGTCCCGCGGGGAAAACGGGGAGTTACTTTCACGCGTGGCAAGGCGGAGGTTTCTGTTCCGCGGGGCAACGGGGGAGTTTCTGTCCCGGGGGGAAGGAGGAAACGGGCGGAGTTCCTGTTCCGTGGGGAAACGGGCGGAGCTTCCTGTTCGTGGGGAGTGGTTGAAACGGGCGGAGCTTCTGTCTTGCGGGGAAATGGACGGAGTTTCTGTTCCAGGGGGAGGAAAGGTCGCGGGAGTTTCTGTTCCGCGGGGAGGGAAACGGAGGCCAGTTCTGGTCCCAGGGGAAGCACATGAGTCTAACATCCCAGTGTCCCACGGGCCACAGAAGCTGGTAAGTGAGGGAAACGAGCTTTCCCAAAGGGGGTTGCACTATTGGGCTGGACCCCCGACGTGGCACAGGAGGCCCCCGTACGTGGCACAGGACCACGTACGTGGCACAGGACCCCCGTACGTGGAAAGGGACCCCCGTACGTGGCCACAGGCCCAACGACGTGGACAGGACCCCGTACGTGGCACAGGACCCGTACCGTGGCACAGGACCCACGTACGTGGCACAGGACCCCTTATGAGTGAGTCTTTCTGTTTGCACTATCCTCAAGAGGAGAAATCTAGACCAGGGGGCAACTCCAGTCCTCAAGGGTCACCAACAGGTAAGGTTTCAGGATATCCCTGCTTCAGCACAGGAGGGTCAGTCAATTCTGAAAGCAACTGTGCTGAAAACCTGACCTGTTGGCCTTGAGGACTGGAGGTGAATAGGTGAGGCTTAATGGTGTGGGGAGCGCAGGGCGCTATCGATGCGTAAGAAGGATATTAGCAAGAAACTCGGGGAGCGCGACACACTCCCCGACTATTTCCCCGTTGGAGGGTGTAGAGAACCGCAGTTGGATTTTGATTGAGGGGTGTTGGCTTTGCCGGTTTCGAATGAATGGCTGGGAGTCCGTTGGTCTTACGCTCATGTAAAACCGTTCTTCATCCAAATCTCATTGTCCTCAGTCAGGGAGACCCGGAGGTTGCTCTGGTCGGACGAGGGCGCTGTTAAATGACCGCGTGTGGTACAGTGATAGTGTTCAGATTGCGCGAGGAAATACAGTATGTTGTGTGGGAAGGCCAAGCGAATCAGTTTGCCTGTAAGATGGCGGTTATGAGCTTTCTTTCTTCCGTGAGCTGAACTCTAAATATTAATTGAATTAATTAAAAAGTGAAAACATTAACTAAAAAGTCACAAAGGACTCGGGGCCATCCCTTAAGGTTGGAGGAAAGGGAAAGGGATTTAACAAAAACAAAGGAAAGGGTTCTGTACAGTAAGGGCAGTTAGTGTGGAGGTAAGTACCAATGGAGACTGTGATGGCAGATACAATAGATTTGTTCAAAAAAAGGCTGGACATCTTTTTAGAAAGGAAAGGTATACAGGGATATACCAAAGGTATACAGGGGTATACCAAATAAGTAATCATGGGAAGGACGCTGATCCAGGGAGTAATCTGATTGCCAATTCTTGGAGCCAGGAAGGATTTTTCCCCCCTTATGAGATATCATTATACTGTAAGTACGGATATAGGATAAAGTATCTGTCGTCTAAATTTAGCACAGGTTGGACTTGGACGTACGTCTTTTTTCAACCTCATCTATGTAACTATGTAACTATTTTATGTAACTATGTAACTGTGTAACCCACTATGTAATCTAATCTTCTGCATAGAAACAGTATCCTTTACTCTGCGGGCGTTTAGCAGGGTGTAGTCTTTAAGAATGTGAGTGTTGGTTATCTTAGCGTTTCTTCCCAATTGAGACTTAGTGGAAAGATGGGGGGCACAGAAAGATGAGGGGCAGTTAGGATATGTCTGTTGGTGGTGAAGTAGCGGTGATGATGGTCGGCACATCGCGTGGCCGGCACATCGTAGGCCAGTTGCTCTCGGTATTATTCTCGGAGATTGACCTAGCTCAGTGAGGCCCGTCTTGTGGTGTATCAGGAACCGGCGATTGGCTTTGAACAGGATGTTTCTGTCGGATATTATTTCTCTGCCTCTTCCTGACCTGCCTATTAAGGTTATTTACTCTTCCAGGTGCGCTTTCTGTTGGCCGAGTCTTTCTGGATGGAGACGCCATCCATTTTGTCCTGAAGAAGTGACTTCCTGCTGGTGGCCCCGGGAGTGGAGACGGAAAGGTTGGTAAGAATGGCCACGTCCCTCGTGGTGGCAGGTGGGTTCTGGAAGTCAGAACGTGGACGTGCGTGCGGTGAGCCACCATTTTGGAGTGTGAGAAATCTCCCACGTAAGATTTCGTCACGTTCAGAAAAGGGACAAGGGGGAAAAAAAATCAGTGACTTGTAAAGAAAGGTCCCGCCTGCGTGAAGCTTTACTAATGAGCGGCCATCTTGGCGAGACCCACGCAGCCACACGCGGGTCTTTATACCGCCAGCCAGGTACGCAGCACTTTAACGTGTTTACAAGATTACAATACAGGGAATATAATAATACAGAGGGGATAAGCGCTCGGTATCATTGGGAGAAAGGACACTCTGCCCAGAGGAGCTTACAATCTAATCAGCCTGTGGGGACACCAACAGAAGTGCGCGTTAGCAGGGAGCGCGCGTTAGCAGGTAGCGCGCGTTAGCAGGGAGCGCGCGTTAGCAGGGAGCGCGCGTTAGCAGGGAGCGCGCGTTTGCAGGGAGCGCGCGTTTGCAGGGAGCGCGCGTTAGCAGGTAGGGCTGGGTCTATCTGCCCCAGATATGTACGACTGGTCAGGGTATCTCCTTACTCCCATCATAGTCCAACGTAGCGAACTGGGAGGTCTCGTTCCCGCAGCCGGCGCTGTTACAGGCCCGCATCTTCAGCTCGTACCACGTGGCCTCGCGAAGCTCGGCCAGGTACACGTCACTGGTCACGTTGGCGCGGAGGTTCTGCCACACCCAGCTACTCCGGGGCCTGAACTCCAAGACCACCGAGGTGATGGGGCAGCCCCCGCTACTCCAGCCCTGCAGGTTGAGCCGGGCGTGGGACGAGTTCACGTGGGTAAACAGGTGCTGGTCTTTGTTGAAGGATGGCTCTGTGAGGGGAGCGGGAAGGAGGGAGAGAGTATTGTTAATAGGGAGAAGGGGGGGGGGGAAGAAACATTATTACTAGTGGAGGAGGAAAAGAGAATTGTTATTAAGGAAGACGGAGAGAGTATTGTTACCACAAAGGAGGGAGAGAGTATTAGTGTTAGGATAAGATTGGGGAGAACACATTATTAGGGACCCAGCACAGTGTGAGGGAGGGGCCGGCACAGTGTGAGGGAGGGCACGGCACAGTGTNNNNTGTGAGGGAGGGCCGGCATACAGTGTGAGGAGGTGCCGCACGTGTGAGGAGGGGCCGCGCAACAGGTGTGAGGGAGGGTCCTCACATTTGAGGTAGGGCCCCGGCACAGTGTGATGGAGGTGCCGCACAGTGTGAGGGAGGGACCCGCACATTGTGAGGAGGGGCCCGGCAGCAGTGTGAGGGCGGGCCCGTCACAGTGTGAGGGAGGGACCCGGCCCCGTGTTACGGAGGGCCCGTCCACAGTGTGAGGGAAGGGCCCGCACAGTGTGATTGAGGGCCCGGCACAGTGTGATTGAGGGGCCCGGCACAGTGGGAGTGATGGGGCCCCATGCACAGTTTGAGGGAGGGCCCGACAGTTTGAGGGAGGCCCTGCACCGTGTGAGGGGAGGGCCGGCGACAGTGTTAGGAGGGTCCTCACAGTGTGAGGGAGGGCCCGGCACAGTGTGAGGGATGGCCCGTCACGTGTGAGGGATGCCCGGCCAGTTGTGGGATGGCCCCACGTGTGAGGGAGGGGCAACGGCAACAGTTTGATGGAGTGCCCGGCACAGTGTGAGGGAGGGCCCGCCAGTGTGAGGGAGGGCCCGTCACCGTGTGTAGGGAGGGCCGGCACGTTGAGGGAGTGCCCGCACGTGTGATGGAGGCCCGGCACAGTGTGATGTGAATGGCCCGTCACATTGTTAGGGAGTGCCCGGCACAGTGTGAGGAGGCCCGGTACAGTGTGAGGAGAGCCCGGCACAGGTGAGGGAGGGCCCCTGCCGTGTGAGGAGTGCCGGCACCGTGCTTAGGGCGGACCCTGCACAGGTGTGATGGGAAGGGCCCGGCCATTTGGGGAGTGGCCCGGCACATGTGATGGAGGGCCAGGCACATGTGAGGGAGGGCCCGGCACAGTGTGAGGGAGGGCCCGGCAGTGTGAGGGGAGGGCCCGGCACCGTGTGAGGAGGGCCCCGGCACAGTGTGAGGGAGGGCCCTGCACAGTGTGAGGTAGGGGCCCGCACAGTGTTAGGGAGGCCGACAGTGTGAGGAGGGGCACGTCACCGTTGTTGCGGGAGGGCCCGGCAGCAATTTGTGAGTGAGGGGCCCTCACAGTTGGGGGGTGAGTGAGGGGCCGGCAAGTTTGATGGAGAGCCCGGCACAGTGTGAGGGAGGGGCCCGCACAGTGTGAGGAGGGGCCCGCCGTGTGAGGGAGGGCACGCACAGTGTGAGGGAGGGCACGCGGTCACGTGTTATGTAGGGGCCCTGCACAAGTGTGAGGGAGTGGCCCCATCAGTGTGAGGTAGGGGCCCGTCACGTGTGCGTTAGGGCCCTGCCCATGTGTGAGTAGGGTCCGGCACGTTTGAGGAGGGGCCCGGCACAGTGTGAGGGAAGGGGGCCGCACAGTGTGAGGGAGGGGCCCGGCAGAGTGTGAGGGAGGGGCGGGCACATGTGAGGGAGAGCCCGCACAGTGTGAGGGGAGGAGGGGCCCGGCACAGGTGTGAGGGAGGGACGTCACAGGGTGAGGGAGGGACCCGGCACAGTGTGAGGAGAGGGACCTCGGCACGTGTGAGGGATGGGCCGCACAGGTGAGGGATGGGCCCGGCACAGTGGAGGGAGGGCCAGCCCAGTGTGAGGATGGGGCTCGGCACAGTGTGAGGAGGGGCCTTCACAGTGTGAGGGAGTGCCCCGGCACAGTGTGAGGGAGGGCACGCACAGTGTGAGGGAGGCCCGGCACAGGTGAGGAGGGCCCGGCACAGTGTGGAGGAGGGCCGGGCACCTTGTGATGCGGGAGGGCCCGGCACAGTGTGAGTGAGGGGCAACACTGCACAAGGGTGAGGGAGGGGCCGCACAGTGTGAGGGAGGGGGCCGCACAGTGTTAGTGAGGTCCTGCACAGTGTAGGAGGGGTCCGTCACCGTGTGGGGAGGGGCGCGGCACATGTGAGGAGGTCCCCGGCCAGGAGGTGAGGGGGGCCCGGCACGTGTGAGGGAGGGTCGTCACCAGTGTGAGGGAGAGCCCGGCACAGTGTGGGGTAGGCACGCCAGTGTGGGGAGGGCCCAGCACGTGTGAGGGGGGGCCCGGCACAGTGTGAGAGGGCCCGGCACCGTGTTAAGGGGCCGCACATTATGAGGGAGGTGCGCGGCACAAGTTGTGGAGGAGGGGCCAAGCACAGTGTGGACAGGGGGCCGGCACAGTATGAAGGGGCCGCACAGTAATGAGGAGGGGGCGCGCAAATGTGAGGGAGGGGCCCGGCAAGTGTGAGGGAGGGGCCCGGCAACCGTGGTGATGGAGGGGCCCCAGCCCATTGTGAGGGAAGCCGGCACAAGTTAGGGAGGCCGCGACAGTATGGATGGCCCGGCCATGTGAGGGAGGGGCCGGCACAGTGAGAGGGAGGGGCCCGGCACATGTGAGGGAGGGCCGCGCACAGTTGAGGGAGGGCCCGGCAACAGGTGAAGAGTGTCCGGCACAGTGTGACGAGGGGTTCCGGCACAGTAAGGAGTAAGGGCCCCTTGTCATTGACAGTGTGAGGGAGAGCCCCGTCACAGTGTGAGGGAGGCCCGGCACAGTGTGAGGATGGGGCAAACGGCACAGTGTGGGATGGGCCCGGCCCATTGTGAGGGAGGGCACGGCACGTGTGAAAAATGGAGGGGGCACTCACAGGTGAGGAGGGCCCGCCTGCACAGTGGTGAGGATGGGCACGGCACAGTTTGAGGAGGGGCCCTGCAACAGTGTGATGGAGGGCCCGGCACACGTGTGAGGGAGGGGCCCGGCACAGTGTTAGGGAGGTGCCCGGCACAGTGTGAGGGTGTGGCCCGGACAGTTGAGAGAGGGGTCCGCACAGTGTGAGAGAGGGGTCGGCACAGTGTATAGAGGGTCCCGCCAGTTTGAGGGTTCCGGCCCACATGTAGATAGGAGGGGTCCGGACATCACGTGTGAGAGAGTTCCGGCACAGTGTTAGAGAGGGGGCCCGCACAGTGTGAGAGAGGGTCCGCACTTGTGATAGAGGGGCCCGGCACGTGTGAGGGGAGGGGCCCCCTGCAACAGTAGAGGGGCCCGCCACAGTGTGAGGAAGGGCCCGGCACTGTAGATGGCACGCACATTATTTGATGTATGGGCCCTGCAAGCGGTGTAGGTAGAGCCCTGCACTTGGTGAGGGAGGGCCCTGCCACAGTGGATGGAGGGGCAACTGGCACAGTGTGAGGGAGAGGGGCCCGTCACAGAGTGTGATGGAGGGCAACGGCACAGTGTGAGGGATGGGCACGGCACAGTGTGAGGAAGGTCCCCCCCCCCTCCCTCACAGTGGGTGAGGGAGGGGGCACGGCACAGTGTGAGGGAGGGGCCCGGCCACAGTGTGTAGGGCAGGGCCGCGACAGTGTGAGGGAGGGACCCGCGCACGCTGTGAGGAGGGGCCGGCACAGTGTGGTGGACGGGGACCCGGCACATGATGAGGGAGGGGCCCCCGGCAACAGTGTGAGGGAAGGGGCCGGCACAGTGTGAGGGAGGGGGACCCGGACCACGATGTGAGGGCGGGGACCCGGCACAGTGTAGAGAGGGGTCCCGGCACATTGTGGGGAGGGCCCCCGGCACAGTGTGGGGAGGGGCCCTCCAGTGGAAGGGAGGGGCCCGGCACAGTGTTGAGGGAGATCCCGGCCATAGATGATGGGCCCGGCACATTGTGAGGGCGGGCCCGGCACAGTGTGATGGAGGGCCCGGCACGGGTGTAGGGGGACGGCACAGTGTGAGGGAGGGGCCCGGCACAGTGTGAGGGAGGGGCCCGGCACAGTGTGAGAGAGGGGCCGGCACAGTATGAGGGAGGGGCGCGGCACAGTGTGAGGGAGGGGCCAAGCACAGTGTGAGAGAGGGGCCGGCACAGTATGAGGGGCCGGCACAGTATGAGGGAGGGGCGCGGCACAGTGTGAGGGAGGGGCCCGGCAAAGTGTGAGGGAGGGGCCCGGCACAGTGTGAGGGAGGGGCCCAGCACAGTGTGAGGGAAGGGCCGGCACAGTGTGAGGGAGGGGCCCGGCACAGTATGAGGGCCCGGCACAGTGTGAGGGAGGGGCCCGGCACAGTG
>WSYH01009362.1:0-26182 GCA_036426205.1 Ascaphus truei | reverse complement strand
GGTCGGGAATTAAGTCGATTCTGTACCAAGGGCAGTTGGTAAGATCAGCCAGAAACTATTGTGAGTTAAAGTTTCTAAATGTTCTAGTGAGGAGAACTTTAGGGCTTGATTGGGATGGTTTAATTTTCCTTACACATTACACTATTGCAGGGGAGCCCAAACTTTTTCAGCTGCGCTCCCCCTCGCTTTCGCGCCCCCCTCACCTTGTTTGGCGGCGTCAAATGACGCCTCGGGGGTCACGTGGTGTGACGTCACGTGACCCCGTTACCATGGAGACGGATGTGTGATGTTACTCCGCATGACACGGTGGCATCATTTGACACTGCGTTGCCATAGAAACGCGTCTTACCAGCTCTGCAGAATCCTGGTAAGTGAGTTGAAGAGGCCTCACACGATCCCCTGGCATTTAATTCAAATGCCTCAACAGAGCGCGGGTCCTCTGCAACTGCCCGCATCCACCATTTTGTGCACCGTTGCACTATTGCATGGTCACTGAAGATGCCAGAGTTGTGGTTCTGCCGCAGGCACGCTGTTGTGCGCGCACTCCTGCAGCCCCAGCGATGTGTGCGCTAGCTGCAGGATATCATTCGTGGCGATTGGGGGCGTGGCACGGAGCTGGTTCGTCCTCATTGGCTGAGCCAACTCACGTGACGCTGGCGACTGCAGCCCGAAATTTCAATTTCAGTTGTGGCGACAAAATGTAGCAGCGTCGACGCGCGCAGCTCTGCGGGCACTTGAGGAACTACCAAAGGGAATCGGGGAAGAGTACTGGAAGTGCGCGCGGATGCAAGCACACGAACGTACTGTTACGCCGGTACTGCACGCAGACCAGACCCGTCCCTTCTACTGAGGTGAGGAACGTATATGGGCACGCACCCGCAGCAAAAGGAGCGTGTCTGGAGTGGTGATTAGGCGTTGCCAGGCCAGGTGACATTTAGCTAGCAATACTTGCCGGTACCGGTGTAAAAGTGCCGTCGTCGTTGCCGTTTTAGCCAAGGTCAGGGATAGGAGAATTCCGGAAGGTCGTTGTCCAAGCAGGGGTCGAGAGCCAGGGAAAGACGTCCGCCAAGCCAAGTCGTACCTGAGAGAATGAGAGCGAGAATGCCAGAGTAGTATCCAAGTGGAAAACTATGTCGAGCAATGAGTGAGAGGAAGGACAGGCATTATAAAGTGTGGCTGACCAATCAGAGGTGGAGGCAGGCCTGGAGGAATGCGTGGAGCCATCCTGGATAGGTCCCTTTGATTGGCAGGCAGGTGAGGACTCTTGTTTTGGCAGGAGGTCCTATTAGTGTGCTGGGAGCGGGTTTTCACTGCAAGAGCAGTGAATAAATTATCTTCACGGGAAACATGGCGGCCGCGTGAGAGCATGCAGACCCCGCAGGAACCCGAGGACGCAGAGAACGGCGGGGAACCCCCAGAGCCGCCGGAGGTGAGTGACGCCAGCGAGGGGCGCGTGCCACGGCAGTGGGGGTAACCGCAGGTGAAGAGGAACCAGGACGTGGACGCCGCGATCCCTGAATCCTCACACGTACCGCCACCGCCACAATGAGCTCAGCCTAAGAAGCACAGTCTTCTGAATATATTAGCAAAGTATGTCTTTGTGTTTTTGCTGTACTTAAGTTTAACTGTAACAGCTTCTCTTTCGTAGTAGCCAAAAACATTTTGTGTTATTAAACGTGCAGGCCGTGGTTGGCTCAACTTGAACAACAATTAACCGATTACAGCAACAGTTGATTGACATGTATTAACACCCCCCCCACCCCCCAAAAAAATCATATAGTTTACTTTGTTAACGTTTAAAGGGTTAAAAGGTTTTAATGGGTTTAGTAGGATAAATGTAGCTAATTAACACCTTAATAAAATATATATATTTTTACTTTTAACATTTTGATGGTACACCGATGCTAGTCTAACTGATAAACATAAGTAAGCCGACATGCATAAATCCTGAATAGAAAACACAATAGTTTTTTTACCAGATATGCGTGTGCGTCCGGCGGGTGCCAGGGACGCTGCGGCCGGTGGAGGGTGGACCGGGTCCCCGGATGCTCCCTTCGCAAGGATCTGCCATCTTGTTGGTGCCCGCACATGCGCGAGATGGTGCGCATGTGCAGTATAGCGCGAGCGGCGGCCATTAAGGTGATAGGGCTCAGCGGGAACTACAATTCCCAGCAGCCCCAGGGGCTGCTAGTCAGTTGGCTAAGCGTAGCTAATAGGGCTCTAGGATTCAAATATGCGTGGAGAGAAGGTAGAGCACTGCTGAAAAAAGTAGGGCTGGAGGCCAGGAGGCATTATTATCCCACAGCGGAACCGGACTACACGTGTAAGGAACCAGTTGCGTGTCCAACAAGGTCTGCGGTCAGTACACCATATTCAATATCTGAGAAGGGACATTCTCTATTGGTGAAAATTATACTCTGACTGCTTGTGCCACACGGCTGTTCATGGACTGCATTTGGCATAGATGACTTACCCTCACTGTTTGCTTCATTAACCATTGATGCCCCACTCTCCTGCCTTTGACCCTACACCTCGCACTGCTTGTTCACTGCCACAATTTGCAACCACATGTTTTAATTGTATGCTTTACAATCTCACCTGAGAGCATAGGTCCTATTGACCACTCTACCTCTCAATAAATCTCATTTATTTTCCTTATTACATCACGGAGGTGGCGCTTCTTTTTTTATTTTTGTTTTTTTGCATATATATCTATATCACACACGTATACAATATATATATATATTGTATTGGGTCCTGTGCAAGGGGTATCCAGCAGTGCTAGGATCCTTCACAGGTAGAGGCTCTGTCACTGGATGATCCAGGTACACCCCAGGCTCCCTGTATTGGAGCATCAGGCCACCTGTGAGCCTACAGGTAACAGCGCACCACACGTAGTCACCCTAGACACGGGGGAAAGGGGCCTACATATAGATATATATGTATGTATATATCCTACTGTATACGTGTGTCGATGCACATATATATTCAATGTGCAGACTCACACATACATACTGTAATTATCTTCTCCGTTGGCCTTATGTTTTAAAAGGGTGTCATTTTCTGTTAAAGGGGAGCAGCAGTGAGCATGGGTTTGGTCAGACATAAATAGGAAGATAAGTTATTTTTGTCAGCAATTCCAAATATCTGACTGCACTTAGAATATAGCTGGCTGCTATTTTGTGTTGTGATGCTGCTAGAGTCCATGTAGGTTCCCTAGCATATCTCCACTGAGATATGACCCCCCATTTCCATATAAGGATACATTGTAGTTGATTTTGGTTTATTATATTTTACATATAGTGTGTGTGTGTGTGTGTGTGTGTGTGTGTGTCACATTTAGTACAAACCAAAGCAGTGTTCATGTGCACAGCAGGAGAGTGGGTGTGTTAGACATAATTTTATACAGTTGCAAGCTTCTTAAGCAGAATACATTTTCAAATATCTGGTTTTAATACGAGAACAAACAGTGCTAGGGGCAGTAAAGAGAGGGAGGATTCTGTTCTGCTGCTTTTCCTGGTAAACATCTTTATAAGCAGTGGTTGTAGTGTGATAATTCCAGGGGTTATGGAACACCATTTTTTAAAAATGATTATTTAGAAACACGGGACGTGAAGAAGTCGTCATTTGATGACGAAACGCGTAGGGCGTGGCTAGATTCCGGCCGCCATTGCCCACGAACACTGCTGCTACTTGACCAGAGAACTTTGGCTCTCGTGTGCGGCTCTCACGGCCAAATACCTATCACAATAGTCATTGGAGGCTTTTGTTTCCTGGGGGGACCTGTCCTATTGAACACCAAGGGCGAAGGACCGCTCTTCCGGTTCCGGTTCCACGGAGGAGACTCACGTGACGACGCCATTGACTGCAGCCGGATGCTGGTGATCGAGCTGTTTGGCACATGAGAGCCTATCTCATACACGCTTATATTTGCTGTATCTTTGTGAGTGGGCATTTGTTAGATTTTATGTTCCTTTAATACATTTTTATTGTGGTAATGCACTAGGTGTGCGCCTGTTTCTTTCTCTTTCCTTATATATATATATATATATATATATATATATATATATATATATATATATATATGTATATGTATGTATGTATTAGTATTCAAACTGTTTCAACTTTTTATTAAAAAGAAAAATTGATTTATTTGCAGGAAGGACTACCTTTCTGTTTTGTAGCATAAATATTAAATATTTAGAGTCATTCATATTAATGGAGAAGGCGTGGCTCAGTGAGTAAAGACTGACAGGCGCTGAGTTTGGATCAGGGGAATCTGGTTCAATTCCCAGTGTCGGCTCCTTGTGACCTTGGGCAAGTCACTTTTCTCCCTGTGCTGCAGGCACCAAAAACTCCCCCATAGATTGTAAGCTCCACGGGGCAGGGACCTGTGCCTGCAAAATGTCTCTGTAAAGCGCTACGTAAAACTAGCATCGCTATACAATACAAGAACAAACAATAATTATTATTATTAACAAATAAAGGCAGGCAATGATATTGCAAACCAATACAATCAATCAATTAGATTGTAAGCTCCCTGGAGCAGGGGCTCCTCTTCCGAAATGTTACTTTTATGTCTGAGGCACTTATTCCCATGATCTGTTATTTGTATTATTTGTTATTTATATGATTGTCACGTGTATTACTACTGTGAAGCGCTATGTACACTAATGGCGCTATATAAATAAAGACATACATACAATCAAAAAGAAAGAAAAAATAGTTGGACGACAGCAACTTGAAACTTTGCTTTAATGGAGCAATCCATGCAATCTCATACCAGTGTGTTAAAAAAAAAAAAAAATCAGTACTCTTGTATTAAATATTCACAAAAAATTTATTATTAAATTCCATGCCATTTTTTAATGTTTTAGAGCAGCAGTTCAAGCTGGACAAGTGATTAGCTAAATTGCCTACCGATCCATTCTCTTAGGCTGAGTGCATGGTGACTTCAGCCGTGCGGAGGCACGCTGAAACTGAGGGAAAGCGGGTGCTTTCCCTGGCCTTAGTTCGCACGCCGTCGGGGGGGCGGGCCAGTGACGTCACAGAGCTTGTCCGCCCTCATTAGGCGAACCACTCACGTGACCGGCCCTGTGCTCCCATGAGCGGCGAAACTAAAAAATTTTTAATAGCTATGCCTCCGCACGCCTGCGGAAGCGTGCACGAGCCCCTGCTAAAGCCGTTCTCATTGCGGCTGCAGGGGCTCACTGATGAGCGCCAGCGCGCCTCAGCACGGGCCAGCGGATACGCGCTGACCATGGACTCAGCCTAATGATTGATCGGTGAAGATTCGGCTCGGGGGTTCACTAAATACCTGTGTGTGCAGCAGAAGAGGACCCAAGATGCAAAGTTCTGTGGGGGAAGATTATGTGTCCATGTGATCATGTGATCATCTAGATACAATTGGTTCACCGCTAGGGAAAGGGTAGGGCTCAATCATGGGTGTGCCAGAGCTTGTTACAGAAGAGGAAGGGGATGTGACTTTGTAAATGGTTGCTATAGAAACAATATTATAATACATTAGAAATGTCTTTTTATTTTTTTTATGCTACAAGTATTTTCTCATAGTACGGAACTGATTTATTTAAAAAAAAAACATACATGTGGGATATTGCTTGAACTGCAGCTTTAATACACTGAGCATTCTTTGATTTCTATAGCAGGATTTAGCACTCCTCCCTACGAGTGCAAGATATTTGCAACACTTTCCTGTTTGTGATAATTTGTTGCCAATGTTCCCAGCAGTTTGAGCTGCAAGCTGTAACAATAGATAATGTTACCTTAGTAATAAAAGGCCGTGCTTCTAGCGATGGCGACGCTGCGGTTGCTGGAAAAATAAAATTGAAATGACTTCCAGCGATCGCGACAAGCTGTTGCGCCATCAATGCATTTGTTTTGATGTTGCGTCGCTGTCGCCGGCACTATAACCGCAGCATATAAATACATTGTAGCTGCTGAGTTACACTGACTGAAGGATTGAGTGAAACGGAAAGGCAGCCTTTTTGTGAACCATGGGAAGCAGGAACTTTGCTGATCGATCACGGGGCAGCGTAGGTAATTAGTTTTCAATAAAGGTAATCAAAGTCTGCATATATTAAAATAAAAGAAATGTGTTTTAATGTGTTGCTGGGATTACCTCTTTTTAAAAGGGGAGCTTCCCTCTTCTTTTTTTTTTTTTTTAGTTTTTTCCCCTTTACCACCCTTTTTTTTTCTTCTTAGGCCGGGGCCATGGTACAAAATACAGCGCTGAGCTGCGCTGACGCTCATGCTCTCCTACTCAAGCAGGAGCTTTTTTGTGTCCTGGCATGAGCGTCAGCGAGCGCGCTTGTGAGGCGGGGCTAGCGCGCCACGGCGCTGACGTCACAGAGTGTCATTGGCTTTTGCCGGTCACGTGACCGGCCCTTCGCTTCCATCAGCGCGAAAAATTAAATCTGTTGGCTGCAATTCCACATGCCTCTGCATGCCTGCAGCAGCGTCTACCAGAGCCCCACACATGACGGATGCAGGATGTAAGTTCCCTGACTCAGCGCGGCTCACTCGTCGCCGCTAGCAAAAGTTGTAATTCGCTTTCCGGCGACGTCGCAGGTGACCAGGTTTTTTGGTTCAGAGGCTGTCAAATGTGGCGACAGCTTCTGAAAAATCAAATTTGACCGGCTTCAGAAATTTGCGTCGCTCCATCGCGTCACGCTTACTACAAGCGAACGCGATAGCGGCAATAAATTTATTTTGCTGCGACGTTGCATCGCCGGCACCATAAGCCTTAGAACAGTGATGACGGTTAGGACAGTTGGTCAGTTGAGAGCAGGGTTCAGAAGATGGAGGTAGGGTACAAGGTGGGTGCCAGTAGCCCTGGGACTAGGCCAGCTTTCCCCTTCAGGCCCCAGTTAGTCCCCGACTCACAGTAGGCACCTGCAGCTGTATAGGGAAGCCCATAGTTAGGGACCCTTCTTCCTGTGTTGTATAGTATCAGGGACACAGTGTCTACGCCACGCAGTGTCACGTAACTTGTGGTCTGGGATCAAACCATCTACGTTCGGAGACTGTCTATGGTGTGACGCTCCTGCTGGAGACCACCCCACGCAGAGGCAGAAGGCATCGTTGGAGCAGACTGCCCGTTGACTGTTGTTCAGCTACACCCGGGGGCTGGAGCGCCCGGGAAGGTATCCGCATAAGTGCACCAGCATTCACATGGGCAGCGCTGTCTCACACTTGGGGGGTGGGAAAGGCCATTGGGGTCTGGACAGTGGTGCCCCTGCACCCAAGTACTGTGGGAATATTCCGCGGGTTGGTATACAAATGTCTATTGCTGTTCCTATTGATGTTATTGTTTATTACCTATAACACCAAAGTGATCTAAACAGGCGCTTAAACACAATAGGGTGAAGAATAAATTGATATATTAATATAATAGTGAGAAAGGGGAATGTCCAGATGCTCCAAACTTGCTATAAAACAGTCAGTCCCTTGATATCCTGTGAAATGGAAACGAAGGTGGACACAGCACTGCAGCAATTATAAATGGATAATGAAGTAGATAAGCACTCGTATATAGACTAAACCGGGGTGGGGGCTAGATTGCAGTGACTGATGGAAAGAACAAGGCTGCACATACTTCTACATGCTGCAGAGTAATGACCCAAATAAAACAGAGACTGCTGCCCCCAAAGAGATGATAAAGTCCCTTCACGGGATGAAACGCATTGGAGGTTTTTTCATGTCCATGTTTTTGTTTCAATAAAGTTTTTTTGAATTAATCATGCTTGGTTGAGTTCACGGAGGCTAGCAGTGACCGCTGGGATCCTTCTTCCACTTAATATAATAGTGAACCAGTGATAAAATCTATTAATATAGAAAGTGAATTGAAAAAATGAAATTTCAACCTCCAAGGAGAAATTGTACACAATCTCCACTAATAGACAGCACTTCCAGGATTAGGAGGGAGCATGGTCGTCAGGATTCCACCCCAAATAAAGAGCGAAACAATATATTGCACTTCTGTATATGCAAAGTGGCAAACAAATCTTCAGAGTCTTGGCTCATGTAGAGAGCCTACTTACAGACCGGCAGATATAAAACAGCAGTGGGTATCGATAATGTCGGCAGATCTGGGATCCAGTCTTGTCTTGTATGTCTCAGAGAAAGACAAAGGAGAACCAATAGTGCAGACCATTGCAGAAGATTTGTTTGCCACTTTGCATATACAGAAGTGCACTATATTGTTTCTCTCATTATTTGGGGTGGAATCCTGACGACCATGCTCCCTCCTAATCCTGGAAGTATTGTTTATTACCTCCCAGTAAATACTGTTTCCCATACTGTGTGTGTATTACCGGGCATATTGTCTTGGGAGGGGTTATCCTATGATGTGAGGATCCTTCTTAGGTGGAGGCGCTGTTTAGTAGATATACATACACCCCAGGCTCCCCAGTGGCGGAGGATCAGGCCTCCTGTTTGACACACAGGTATAGCAGAACACACAGTCGCCCTGACAAAGACACTTCAATCAATGCTCAATGGGCTCAGTAGATCAACTCACATTTAGCGCCATTGAACACATTGCTATACATCCAAGAGGTGGAGATAGAGAATCTCTTCTCAACTGTCGTGAGATGCACTGGATTTATACCCTTGGGACTTTGACACCCAAGGGTATGAATACCGACTGGGAACTCAAACATTTCCTTAAATAAAATCATTAAATAGGCGTCATTTCAATCAGTCTTTGTCCGTCTTTGCTCCCCCCCCCCCATTCCCCATCCCTCCCCCCCCCCCTCCTCCTCCCCCTTTTCTTCCTCTCCCCTTCCGCCCCTCCCCCCCTCCTTCCCATGACGTATAACCTTGTATTAGATATGTTTCACTTATTTTGGATATTCCTGTATATATATACCTGCATGTCACTGTGTGATTATTCTCACACATATACTGAATAAGGCTCAACTCTTAATAACTATATATATTCCTGATTGCTGTATCAGTTAAACTAATGTTTGATATATGCTATACCTTGCTCATTACACCTTTTGCACTTTATAAGTATATCTTCAAGAATGCATCGTCCTTAGATATGTGCATGCAACAAAGATAGTGAATTATAATTCATTTAACTAAAACACTGAGAATAATTATGTCTTCCATTTCACCATCTCAATATATAAGATTGCTTTTAATATGTGTTTATGTCTTTGTTTTTAATATCACCTTTCTTTATTAGTGTATGCTGAGTTTTCAACATACACAAGCTCTGCATCTGATCTATGGGTTATTCCCCTCCCCTCTTCGGGACTAGTAATTTATTCACTGCCCAGTGATATCATTGGTCAAGGGCTTGGGCCAATCAGATCGTATCTTGACGATTTCGTGCCAATTGCAGGAGACGTCATTAATCAGCTGGAGGCAGGGGAACTCCTATATCAGCTGCGGTAGCCGCAGTCTGCAAATATTCTCGTTGACAAAGGGCAACGGCCCGAAACGCGTTCGAGATTTTTAACCTATCCCATGCCATGATGTCTACCATGGAATAAAGGACTTTTATACCGGTATCTAGCCCCCTTATTGCTGCATTGCTGTGCTCCGTTTTCTTCCGTGAGGATATCCTGTTGTTTGCCTGTCTCAACGTGATGCACGCCGTGGGATTCACCGCACAAGACAACTCTCCACTGTGAGTACCCCATTAGCTCATTACGCTTTGGGAGTCATATATTTTGTGTCTTCTCTCCAGGGGAAAGTTATATACTGTACACTGGGAGGTCAGAGATTTGTTACTGACTCTCACCAACAAAGCACAGTTTCTCCACATCTTAGGAGATATGAATAGAGACACTGTTCACATATACATTTGCAGAGAGTGGTGTTTACCTGCCTTCCTCATTTAGAGGGTCTATATCAATTGGACGCCTAGAGATTCCCTACAGCTGAGCACGGTGCACTAGGAACACTGTTTCCTAGTATCCACAAAGGGGGAAAGGGGGCTACATTTGGAGGTGCTGCTGAGATCCAGACCTGGGGTGCCCTATTTAAATTTAAGATATTCTCATCCAGAGGGAAAATGTCCTTATCCTCAAGCCAGAATGTTCACACGTGGGCTCTAGGATGCCAAGGGCCATCCAGCCACGTGGTGGCCATCAGCCAGGTTCCGGCATCCCTACCCTTGCCTGACCTGCTCGCCACCCTGAGACAGAAACCGGGGTTTGCTAAAGCCAATATCATAGACATCAAATGGGATGCATCCAATCAGTGGAGTACACTGTTAATTGACTGTCAAAAGGATGTCCCAACAGACACTGCGCCCCAATTTCTGCTGCTCCCCAAAGCTCCACCCTGGGGGAAGCCCACTGATATATACCAAACACTGCGTGCAAACTGAAACACTGAAGAGTCCTTTCTTCCCAGCGTGGCCGAATGTCAGTTGTCTTCCCCTGCTTCCTCCCCAAAGCACTCTAGCCAGAGCCAGGTTAGCAGTCGGAGGTCCGAAGCACACCACCCCAGTGCCCGCAGTACAGATGGCCCGCGGTTACTCGTAGGAACCCTGCAGCAACTGACTGACAAGATAGAAAAGCTGGCACCGGTGCAGCCCTACCGCAAACTGAAGGCCTTCTCTGTGCTGTGGCCCACACCACTCGGGGAAGAAGCTTTTGAAGAATGGTGCGATCATGCAGTTCAAGTTCAGCCCGAATGGACGTGGTCAAGAGGCAAAGAATCGTGGAGTGTCTACGGCCACCAGTCTCCAACCTTTTACGATTGTATCGTGAGACTCATGAAGAAGCTGAGGCTGAAGACCTTTTACATGCCCTAACCAAGGCCTATGGGCTGAAGGACGATCCATGTGCGTTGTTAGTACAGTTCTATGCCCTCAAGCAGACGGCGGGAGAAGAATTATTCGACTTCCTGCGTCGATTACAGGTGATGTTATGGACACTGGTCAACAAAAAGGTCATTCGGAAGACCGACCTAGATGACTACAGAACCCTGCAATTCTTGTGAGGAGCGTCACTCACACACCCCCTGGTGGCCAGGATTTGCTGTGCGATCTCTACCACAAATCCTCCCAACTTTGAGGACCTAATGGACCAAATCCAGGACCAAGAGGCCATCCTGAGGTTCCGGCCCTCCAAGCCGTCCCATGACCCCTCAAAAGGGGAGAGTGATGCAACTCCAGGGAAGCAACCAAGTACCAAGGAAAAGTCTGAGGCTGCTAACCGCCAAAAGCCATACCGACAGACCTCCCCTTCCCCCAGGAGATTAGCTCACCTCCAGCACCGAAGATCGCACTGACGCCTGCTTAAACTGTCACCAACACGGACACTTCGCCAAAGAATGTCCGAACCCTAATGTCTCCAATCCTAGGGTCATGACCCTCACAGTTCCACCGACTGACACTCCACCTCTGTCGCCGGTGGAAACCGTCCCAGCGGATAACTCCGAGGAAGCACCCCAACCGGACGCCCACAGTCGGGTGGGGCCGTCCACCATTGTAAGAGTTATCGTGGAAGGCATATACTCATCGGCCTTGCTGGACACTGGGTCTCAGGTGACTATCATCTACCAGCCGTTCTATGACCAGCACCTGTCTCGCCTGCCTATGCGATCGGGCAAGAGGATGAAGCTTTAGGGACTGAGTAATGAGACTTATCCTGTCGAAGGTGTGGTGTCCATACAGCTGGCCATATCGCAGCTGAACACTGGCAAGATCCACACAATGGAAGTGGAGGCTCTATGTCCCCAACCCCGGGAAACTCCTGGATACCCGATCATCTTGGGGACCAACACTAATGTGGTACAGGGAGTGATACGGAATTAGTTGCGGGAGACTGGCGAAACACCCCTATCCTCGCTACAGATGCACCCGGCCCTCCAGGAAGAGTGCTGTAAGCTTGCTGCACAAGAAGAACATGGGGATCTCTTCAAATGGGCCATGGTTGAGCAGCTCCATGATTTACCTATACGGAGTCCCCTTTGAGGTTAGAACGGATAACAATCCCCTGATTTATATTCCAACGTCAGCTAAGCTGGATGCCACCGGCCACCGATGGCTGGCAGCACTGTCCAACTATCCGTTCACCCTAAAATATAAACCCGGGTCTCTAAACATCTGAGCCGATGCTCTCTCAAGACCGGGGTTGAGCACCACCCAAGACGACGATCTGTGGGAAGAAATCCCTGGCCCTGGAATGCGGGCCATGTGCTCCACGGCTGCCGTAGTAGAAGACAAGATTGCATTCTCTGAATTGAGGGTGGCAGATTCCCTGGGATGCCCGCCCTCTGCCATTCCCGCTGCTTACCGACATCCAGAAGGCATGACTGTTCCTCCAGAGTATATCCTCACATGGAAATAACTGGTGTTCTACCAGGAAAGAAATCCTGTGACTAAGGCTATACGCCAGGCTGTCCGACAAAACAATCCCTCCTTGATGAAGCGGCCCCTACTGGTGTCATTCCAGTCATCATAAGAGAATGGGACAAGTTCCAGATAGACCGCGGTCTCGTTTACAGGATTGTCAAATACCATAATCACCCTGACAGGAGACAACTGGTCTTGCCCCAACGCCTAGTGGACGATGAGCACGGCCATCTGGGCATAGATAAGACTATCGGTCTAGTGAGAGACTGGTTCTTCTGGCCCAAAATACGGGAGGCAGTAGAGCAGTATTGCCAGAAATGTCTGCGGTGTGTTCTGTGAAAGACTTTACCCACCTGTGCAGCCCTAATGGGCCATCTAAAAAGCTCTGGTCAAATGGACCCTGTGTGCATGGACTTTTTGTACATTACTTGACTCACGAGATATCGGCAATGTCCTGGTAGTGACAGACCACTACACTCGCTACTCTCAAGCATTCCCGACCAAGAACCAGAAGGCTCTCACAGTTGCCAAAGTGCTGTGGGAGAAATACTTCATTTATTACGGCCTACCGAATCGTATGCACTCCGACCAAGGCAGAGACTTTAAGAGCAAGCTTCTCAAGGAGCTGCTTAAATTACTCAACATCCAGAAGTCTAGGACCACTCCGTATCATCCTGAAGGAGATGCCCAGCCCGAAAGCTTCAATTGAACACTGCTTGATATGCTTGTCACTCTAAAGAGTGCACAAAAGACCGAATGGAGGCTCTGGTGCACGCATATAATTGCACCTGACGCGAATACACAGGATATACCCCGTATTTTATGATTGGGCGAGAGGCACGACTGCCTGTGGACATCTGCCTCCATGTATCTACCAATGTTGTACCCAATACGGTGCATTTCAAGTACGTTCAGCGACTCCAAGCAAGCTTACAATGCGCATATCAATTAGCGGAGAAAGCCTCACTCGGCTCAGCTGAAAGCCGGCAACAAGCGGCAGTATGACCACGAGGTCCGTTATCGGGTACTAAAGCCTGGAGATGCTGTTCTCCTACGCAGTCTCGGAATACCCGGCAAACGCTGGCGCGAAGTCGAGTCCCAGATGCTGGGCCTCCCGTTCTAACGCATACGAGATGTTAATGGCCGGGTAAAGGTCTTGCACAGAAATCACTTGTTGCCCATTCCCCAAGTAGATGACAGTGACCCCGAATCAGAGACAATGGTAAGGGCCAGTGAGCCAGAGGGGTCTGCAGAGCCATCGGATCCACAAGATGAGTTCAATTAGGATCCCATGGAAGGAACCTCCGCTAGTTACAATGGAGACTGGTGGGCACCTCCCGAAGGAGCACTGGATAATGGGCCCGCCCCTCAGGTACCTACACAAGAGGCTTCACCAAGCTGACCATTGAATCACAGGAGTCAAGTTTTGTGCCTAGTAGAGATTTTACAGAGATTGGGTATTCACGTAGTGATGGGCTAAGGCCCCAGGACTATGACCGACTCTCCCCAGTGGGAACCACAGAAGAAGAGCCTTGCAGAGGTCAGCGAGAAAGATGCCCTCCTACTAGTGTGGCATATGATCAGTTAGGGGCACCCCACAATGAGTCTCGGCAGCTGGCTAAGAACAAGCTGGCTTCCGTTATCAACATGTTCATTGAAATGCATAATATTATTTAGAGTCTGCATTTGTTATATATTTGTACTGCATTTTCATTATATAACTTTTCTGTGTTATGTTTGGTTATGTTGTTCCCAAGCGGGGACGTTGGAGTCTCCACCACTGGGAGGATGTAGTCAGGTCACCCTCTTACCTCCCAGGCTGCATGAGGGGGACGGCTGTGTGGTTGCTGCAGGGAGATTGTGAGCCAGCGGCGGCCATTACACCCATAGATCCGCTGGGAACTACAAGTCAAAGCAGCTTCAGGGGCTGCAGACCACATGTTGCCAGGCAGCCAATAAGGCTGCTGCATTTATAAAAGTTATCACTGTTCTAACTGTTAGGTCAGTTGGGAGGTAGGGTCCCTGGTGCCAGTAGCCCTGGGACTAGGCCAGCTTTCCACTGCGGCACCAGTTAGTCCCCGACTTACAGTAGGCACCTGCAGCTGTATAGGGAAGCCCATAGTTAGGGACCCTTTTTCCTGTGTTGTATAGTATCAGGGACACAGTGTCTACGCCATGCGGGGAGTGTAACTTGTTGTCTAGGATCAGACCACCTACGTTCAGAGACGGTCTATGGTGGGACGCTCCTGCTGGAGACCACCCCATGCAGAGGCGGAAGGCATCGTTGGAACAGACTGCCAATTGACTGTTGTTCAACTTCACCCGGGGGCTAGAGCGCCCGGGAAGGTATCTGCATAAGTGCACCAACATTCACGTGGGCAGCTCTGTCTCACACTTGGGGGGTGGGAAAGGCCATTGGGGTCTGGACTCTGTGACAGTGGTGCCCCTGCACCCAAGTACTGTGAGGATATTCCGCGGGTTGGTATACATATGTCTATTGCTGTTCCTATTGATGTCATTGTTTATTACCTTCCAGTAAATATTGTTTCCCATACTCTGTGTGTATATTACTGGGCATATTGTCTAGGGAGGGGTTATCCTATTATATGAGGATCCTTCTCACGTGGAGGCGCTGTTTAGTAGATATACATACACCCCAGGCTCCCAAGTGGCGGAGGATTAGGCCTCCTGTTTGCCACACAGGTTTAGCAGCACACAAAGTCGCCCTGGCACAGGGGGAAAGGGGGCTAGAGAGGTTTAAATCTCCTACGTCATGCGGGCCAATAAGAAGCCGCAATGTCATGTTTCGTGGCTTACTATTGGTGGGAAGCGGGGGGATTGAAATACAAAGAAGAAGTGGCAACGGCACCTTCCCCCACTAAGTATCTTGGGAATCAGCGAATCCCAGAGTGGAAATGAACATGATTCAGCATCTGGTATCCCCTGCTTCTCACCCATGTAAAAAAAAAAAGTGGGGGGCAGAGGGGTACATGCTACTTTATCCAGCAGAAACCAAAATTATTTACACACACCTTGGCTGAAAATAAATGCTAAAATAACATCTGATGAAGGGCCTATACAATATGACCTGATACGTTATCGACCTCTACTCCTACTTCAAAGGTATCCCCTTGGTCAGACTGTGCTGGTTCCATAATATGTGGAAAGTGATGCTTGTATTTAAGCCCATATTCATTATTTAACCGTAACTTGAATTTATTTTGATACACAGCCGAAATAACAAAACTTGTATCAGTGTCCAAATATTTCCCGACCTAACTGTATTTACAAGAGGCGTATTGTTTTATTGGGATTATTACTTAACAATGCCTATTAAAAAAAGAAAAGTATTAAAACATGCTGTTTCATTATCAAAGGCTTGAAAACTAAGCAGATAGCGTAAGTTAGCACATGACACTCAGCTGGGATCATAAAATGTAATTTTCTTGTGCAATGCTTTCAGAAGAGATCTTGTGGGAAAATCGGGACGGGAAAGGAAAATGCATTGCGCTCATTTTTGTTTTTTATAGTCTACTTCAGCGGTGCGCAAACGGGGGGGCGCGCCCCCCTGGGGGGGCGCAAGATTGTTTAGGGGGGGCGCAGGAAGCAGCGGCGATTATTGCCAGTAGCAGAGGAAAAAAAGCCGTCTGCAGCTGCAATTTTTATTTTGGCCATTAGGTGGCGCTGTGCTGTGCTAAGTAACGTGCTGTGCACAGTAGCATCTCCCTGCTTCCTGCATCAGCTTTGTGACATGGGGAGAGGGGGTGAGTGAGACTGGGACATGGGTGAGTGAAACTGGGACATGGGGAGGGGGGGGGGGGGGAGAGAGTGAGAGACAATGGGGGGAGACACTGAGGGGAGGGATAGAGAGGGACTGGAGGGGGAGTGAGAAATACAGGGGGAGGGAGAGACTGGCAGAGGGGAGAGAGGTCCTGAGAGATTCTAATGTGGCGGGAAGAGAGAGATTAATAATACTGCAGAAATGGGGACGCTATTAGACAAATACCATAATATTTATTTTTAAGTGATGTAATTTGTGTTATAAATACTTTTTTTGTAGACGCGTGGCGGGGGCGTTACAAAGCTGGTTCGCCCTCAATGGCTGAACCAGCTCACGTGCGCTGACGTCATGTGATTTTTATTACATCAGGCAGGGGGGGCCCGAGAAATTTCATGGATGAAAAGGGGGGCTCGGCATAAAAAGTTTGCTCACCCCTGGTCTACTTAATAATCATATATTCTACATTTACGCGACTACACCTTTATTTCCTAAAACAGCTTTAAATTATTTTAGTGACTGACCAAAAAGTATACTTGCACCCAAAGGACGTAAACACGTGTGCATAACATTTGCACTGTGATATAAGCAAATAATATGCAATTCATTTTGATGAAAAGTGGTGCAGAGTATTTTCATATGTACTGTAGGAGTTTTTGCAAAGGTTTTGATTTCACTGTTTTGCAAACATGCAGTAAAGGTTTAGAGCCCAAGTGGAAGGGGCTGTAAGATGCCTTATAGCTTAGCACCGCTTAGTAAATATGCGCCTTTATTTTAGTTTGTCAGTAGCCATTTATGATTGGAGTTAGTCCGCCACATGCATCAACCCTGAAAGGAAATATAAAACAAAAAAAATAGCAGTTAATTAAGACAATCTACAGTAAGTGAAATGGCAATAAAATTGTGTGTGTGTGTGTGTGTGTGTATCTATGTCTTCGCCCCAAAACTCGGTCTTTTGCTTAAACAGTAAAAAAAAAAAATAGTTGTACAGTATGTCATTTATTATTACAATTATAGCTGAGATCCAAAAGTGGAACAGCATAAACAGACCATAATGTAGGGAGTATTAGCGATATCCATGAGCGAGAGAATATTCTGGGTCTCTTGTGGTGATGGTCAGTGAACATCACAAGGGCCAACATGCTAATGATCTTGATGCCGTTTACCATTTTTGCTCATCCCTAGGGCTAATCACAACCAAGGCTTTCTGCTACCTGTAGCCTTCATCAGGACTGAACAAAGGAGGTCTTCAACTTCTGTTACTGATATTGGGGGTTAGAGCAGGGTAAAATTGCATTTTAGGCCTTTTGGTTCTCTCCATGCATGTCTGTGGTATGCAAATGTGGAAATCTTGCAATATTAAATATACTACTTAAGGTGGGGGGGTCAAGCAAAGGTATTAACTGCCATTCAAGTTAATGACTGTAAACTCCAATCAAGCTCCAGTATCTCTTATTGTAGCTTCATGAATCCCTTCCTAAGTAAAATACAGGATTGACATGTGTGCGAAAATGATCACTCAGAGGTTTGGCCTCCCTCAGGCGGGTGCGATTGTAGATTTGAGAAAATTTGGTGGCAATCCTCTTCTACATTGTTAATGAATGAGGCGAAAACTCGTGTTTTTTTTAACCGCATTAAATTGCCGTCCGTTTTTAGACCATATTGCACGGTATACCATGCATCATCATAAATAAGCCCCAATGCGTTAAATGGAAATGGTCGGCATTGTTAAAACTGTTTTTCTTTCGTTGGATAATAACCACTGAAATATGCACCATATACTAATAGCCATGTGCTATTCTACTATTCAAAATTAGGCTTTACAGTCTTAAGGTGTTATGGTATTTTTACATTTCAATATTACAAACTGCACCAGTCCTGTCCTAGTTGATACCCCAATTGTGAAAAAATAACAAATTTGGAGAAAATGTTGGTTTAACATCTGTATTATTTGAATCTCTTGAGTAACACAAACCAATACTACATTTGCCACAAAATTGCACCCAGTAGGTATTTACTTCTCCATTGGAGTTTCATGTATAAAAGATTTCTTGAGAAAAGTATGTGGGTGGCTATAAAACGGAAAGAAACACATTTTAATACCACAGCAGATTGTAGGAGGTTGGACTTCTCTATTTTTTAATAATGTTAAGTGTATTAGAATGATAAAACCTGTTTTCTAAGTAGCTGGCAGCCATCCCGATTTTGTCTTGTAGACATTGCTTTAGTAACAGATTGAAGAAATACATTCTACCCTTCTGCTTCTACCCCCAATTCGCCACAATATAGCTTTAAATTACTTCCACTACCAAAGATTCACTTGCAGAGTCTTTGGTCCCTGTTTACGGAGCAAAATATGCACTTAACACACACAATTTCTTGTCGCACAATGTGTCCGAAAATGAAATCGTTCTTCAAAACGTGCAAAGTTCAATCAGAGCCCCAAAGCATTACTTATTACATTTTAGATTTAATATACAAAATATAATATTTAATAAACAGAAAAGATTATTTAAAAAAAACACAGTACAATAAATGCAAATTGATTCTTAAAATAAAAGGATAAACAAACAAATCCTATACGTTACTACACAACATTTATCCTGTTCCTTCCAAAGAGGTCACTGGAGCATGAAAGATGAGAATTCATGTCTGACATCAGAGCACACCTATTCTATTATAATGGCATATTTTGAATGCATGGCATACAGTATCCTCAACTTCCTTTATTGGAACACAGTATAAGACCACCTTCGGGGCATATCGATAACCCTCCCTCTCATCAATCTGCAATGACCTGTTTTATGTCTTAAGGGGGAAGAAAACTTGAATTAAAACATGCTAGGACATACAAAATGTCCCATATCTTTATTCCTATAATGCTAGGAAGAACCAGATCTTCACTTACTGTTGAGTCTGTATACTTAAAGCTGCAGTTCAGTCTTTTTTTTTTTTTATTTATTTATTTTTTTACTTCAATAGTTTCATGTGGGCAATGTCTAATTACCTAAAGAACTGCATAGCTGCCGGTCAAGTCGTTCTCCGTCTATTGATCGGCAAAGTTTGGCGACATCTTTAAATATGGGGACTGTAAATCGTTGCTATAGGAACAAGCATGCTTGTTAAAATAGAATACAAGAAAATTGGTCTTTCAAAGTTGTTGTTTTTTTAAAACAGAAAATGCTAAAAGTATTTTTTCTTACTACAGAACTGATTTATTAAAAAAAACACATATGCAGGATATTGACTGAACTGCAGCTTTAAGATGCACACCTGGATATGAAACTTGATTTGTTTAATGTTAAGTTTGAGACACATGGATACTCTCATTCGCATTCTCATAATTAGGGATTGTTTTGTATCATTTAATTAGTGTAACAGTTACAAAGATTCATCCGTAATTCTCGCGAATCGTTGTTAGACCAATGATATCTTTATATTTGGTAAATCTACACATTCTAGAATACCTTCCTAGCCCCACCCTCTGGTATTTACAGACAACCAAAGAATGTCTAAAGTTATATTGAAAGATTTCTTTGTTTATTTCCACTGCCAGAGAAGAATTGTGACGCCAGATTTCAATCATGCAATTTCCAAATCCAGGCGTGGACCTTATATAACCTCATTTCTGGACAAACACAAAACTAGGCATGGTCAGTGGCTTGACCTGCCATAAAAACAATACTGTACATGTATTTTTAAACTGTAACTGGTAATTTAAATTAACCTCTGGTGTGCCAGATTTATTAAAATACTAAATACCTTCTGTCATGATCATTATATACTGCAATTACCGTTATGAAGGAATTGAATATAATTACATATAATTACTTGCTTACATGTCTAATTAGTAGTTCTATAATGACAGCATATTGCTAGTACATGGGTTGGACCTAAAGATGTGGTCTGCACCTGTAAAAAAAGAAATCCATAAACAAGGGGACAAATCAAGGTTCTCATGCAGTGATGCAGTAATGCTTAATTCATCAGCCAAGTCATAGAATTTGACGGCAGATTAGAACCACGTGGACCACTTTGTCACCCCATTTTGCTGTACAACCTCGGACCCTTTATTGATCTTTGGCTGTGACATCAGTGAGCTAGCTCTTCTTGGCTTTGCCATAAGCAAGGGACCAGGATATGTTATTGATAGACACCGGTAGTAGCACCTGATGTCTTCCTCTGTAAGATGTATTTTATGTACTGTATACAGCTTTCTTGACCTTGGCAAGGAGGTTATTTCACTGCAATTGTTTGGGAAAATGTCCACAAGAAGTGGTCATTTTTATTGTTGTGTCTACATCAATGCATCATGGTAGTTTGCTTCAGTTATGCCCCTTGAGCTTCAGGTTGTTATTGGAAGACTGAATAGAATTGATTATCTAGCACACAGTATAGTGAGCTACGTCGCTCCATTTTTTCCGCACGAGGAAAATCCACCAGGTCTAAGGTGGCATAAATTTCTTGTTTTAACAATCTACATTAGATTAACAAAATTCTTATTTATGACACGTCTGAGTAAAAAATGAAGCATTGCTCCAAAAAACACATTTCTTTGTGTCTCCACAATAATCTCTCTCTTTAAAATAGTCCAGTTATGGGCAGTCATATTTTTTTTTTTATAGCAGACCTAGATAGAGCTGTAGATGGAAAACTGAGGAATCGGTGGTCTCCTTTATCAAAATATATAGAGTTTTTTGTTCCAACGGCCTCGTGAGTACCAGCTGGCAACTTGCACCTCGCTCTGTTCTGCTTTTGCCTAATGAAGTTAGATTGAGAACTGGATTCACTGTGCTTTTAAAATCCTCAAATGTTCAACAATGATATGTGGTAGTTCAACGCCAATCAAGTAATATAGTACAGAGAAAACAGGAGCACACAAAATGACATCACTTTGAATCCAGTGTTATGGTCCCAACATGAAACCTCACCAATGGAATGCTATTTATATATTTATCTGTCTGCTTTAGGGCTTTTTGGTCAACTTTTCTGTAACGTAAGAACTGCATCCTTCCTCCGTGTGATTGAAGCATTTAATACAGCACAGCTTCCCTTTGAAAAGTTGCTGAGCATAGTACATTTAGCATGGTTATTCTAGGATAACTCAGAAGACATTGTCTTTTCAACATTCATAACTGCATTTTTATAGTCAAATGGTGTTTTGTATATAATCTTAATGAAGATGTTCCTATTGTTTATTTTAGCGAGACTACTGATGCAGCGGCCGTTATCCGAACACTTCACGATTTGTATTCCTGGGCATACCCAGGTCGTGCCGCATGATTTCATCAAACTTTCCCGCGTTAAGACGCGTTTACTAGTGTTTTTATCGAGTGCAGAAAATGGCATTTTAACGTTGTCTGCAATACCGTCAAGAAACTCAAGTGGTTGCTTAAAAAATCTAAGTGCAATTCAACCTGTCTTTTATTGCAGTACAGGTGTGTGTGTGTGTAATTTGAAGATTAACGTTACGAGTTCATACTGTACATGGGAAAGAAGTCCTTTCTGAGGCACCTTTGCCATACACAAATCCTCTAACTGTAGAAGATTAAAAATATGAGCACACACAACAAAAAGTATTTTTAACAAATTAAATGTTGTATTTGTACAGGATAATAAAGGGAAAAGGAATAATACAAAAATACAACGTTGCTTCTTCCGAATGTAAAATATTTATTCCGTGCATGTGTGTACAGTACTGTATAGTATGTCAAATTGGAACCTGGTTGAAACGCATATGCTTGACATCACATTTATGCGCATGCGTGTATGTCAAATTGGAACCTGGTTGAAACACATATGCGTGTCGTCACATCTATGCGCATGCGTGTATGTAATTTCCTCACTGAGTCGCTAGATGCTGTATCTGCTAGACCCAATAATTTTTGACTGAACCACCTGTGCTCAAGCAGGGATATGCTTAAAACCTGCACTGTTGGGGTTCCTTGAGGACTTGATTTGGGAACCATTGTGCTTGACAGGAGTACAGTACTGTTACTGTATCTAGATAGTAAAAAACAATTATTTTAATTTATTTATTTTATTTCCTAGATATATATATTATTTTGTACGTACTGTATTCTGTACAGTTTATCAATGACACATTTTTATATACAGTATTAAAATGCCCAAAGAACTTTAGGTATACAGTAGTACTACTGTAAGGGTATAGACAGTAAAAACATGAACACCCAAAAAAGTATATTTAAAGAATGAAAGGTTTTACAGGAGAATATTCAAAATTTACAATCTTGTTTTTTTCTTCATAAAGGCGGCTGCTTCTTTTACATCTGTGTCTGGAAAGACAGAGACAATATTCTATATTATCAGTCGCACCATACATTATGGTTAGGGTGTCGATAAGCAGTTGAATACATTTTGTTTTTTGGGGGGGGCAACTCATTTCGACAGATCTGGTGTGTGCAGGATTATACTGCATACTGTACTGTAGTTCAAAGAAATCATTTGAACAGTTTTACAATCCAAGTTCTCACAACAGTACATACATACAATGGGTATCATGGGTGTGTTTTTGTGATATTTCCATAAACAGTATGCAAAGCAGACCAAACCTAGCAAAAGGTGAAGGTTTTCAATAGTACAGGTACAGTATACTGTAACCTCCCCACCCCAAAAATAAAAATTAGAGTACTGTATGCCACCTCCATATAGAAATAAAAAGTAAGTGATTTTAAGAATGTATACATTTATAAAATATTAAAACCAGGCATCACACAATGTTTTCTTCAAATGACTCATTTATTAAGCCCTTGTCTAGAAGAAAAGGAAAAAAAAAAAAAGATACGCTTCTGTCTTTTTTTTTTTTTTTTTCAGACTTGACATTCACACTAGTAGTGAAGGCATTTTGGCCAAATCCCCATGAAGGACTTATCACACGTGTGCATGCATGTGTTAAACTGCTCAGAGAACAATAATGAATCGGCCGGGAGAGGTGTTGATGAGCAGTTATAAGCAGTTGAATGCATTTTGTTTTGTGAGGGGGGGAGGTGCAACTCACTTTGCCAGACCGGGTGTGTGCAGGATTATACTGCATACTGTACTGTAGTTCAAAGAAATATTTTGAACTGTTTTACAATCAAAGTTCTCACAAAAGTACAATCGAAATTACACTGTCACTTTAAATTTTTATCCTCGTTGGATTTTTAAATCAGATTCACAATGCGCAAGCAACGTTTAAAAAAAGCGATATTAGAGTCCCATCGAACTTTCTCCTTATCTTTTGCTGCTTGATGTCAACGTTTCTTTTCTGGGAAAAAAAATTATGCTATTGTTTCCAGTATTGCGCATGCGTCAAGTCGCGTCATTGGGAATTAAAGCAGCAGTTCAAGCAATATCCTACATGTGTTTTTTTTTGTTTTTTTTTAATTAAATCGTACGATGAGAAATTAATTAAATCGTACGATGAGAACAAACTTCTGATAGGCTCTGGCTCTTGAGCACCGCCCTCTAACTAGCAGTCCACCAATTGTATCTACTGTAGTAACTGCTCAGTCAATCATATTGGAGGACTACATTTTCAATAATGCTGTGCAAGAATTTTATTAAATAACCGTGAGCAAAGCGATTGATTACAGGAGAACGGACCGATCTGCAGCTTACTGTAGCTAATCACTTGTCTGTGTGCATATTGTATTGATGCACATACTGTATTGTTTTTAAAAAATATATATAATTTTTTTTTTTAAAAGGCAGCTTGAACTGCAGCTTTAAACTTAATACTGTACGGTACATTATATTTACCTTCATTATAAACTTTGCCAAATGGGTAGAAATGAGTCACTCTCACTCCTGTAGTTTGCATTATAGTTGATCGGTGACAGCTGGTCTGCTACACCTGTAGTTGACAGCTGATGAAGCTGGTAATCATGTTGGTACATGTAATCTGGTTGGGAGTCAGGCTCAGGCTGGAAATTTTGCGGGTATTCCGGCGGGGACAGGTAGCAAGGATTGCCGTTCACCAGATTTTCACTGACGGTCGGACCATTATTGTAGAATAACGCGTGAATCCCGCATGGAATACAGCAGAGTTCACGAAAACGTCTCTGTGAAATGTTCGGAGAACGGCCGCTGCATGTGTATATCCTCATTTAGGGCCATTTTACATTGAGAGGGTTTTAAAGACATGGGAATTACGCGGTTGTTTGAGTTTTGAAAAATCTTTAAGGTGATCAATCTAAGGGAGAATTAATCACTATGGCGCAGCCGCAGCACTAAACCGCTTTGTGCAGCATTGAAAATATGCGTTTCAGGGTTAGCATGTGAGCTGTGTAGTAGTGTGGTAACTATGCAGCAATATGGGGTGGAGGAAGTCCATTACAATTGCTGCTGGGTTGCAAAATGAAGCAGCTCTCCACTCGTGTGGGGGGGGGGGGGAGAGGAGAGAGAAATATACTTTGTTCTCTCAGTAGTTGCAGCACAACATAGCTTCTCTTTTAGCAAATCTTTGTTGTGAGTATAGAAGACTGTCTGTAATCTTGAGATGGAACGGGACATTTTGGTTGCGGCCGATTCGCCGTGACCAAGTGACTGCCGGCGTTCGGCCACAGACCTTCTGCCGTAGCCGATCCACCGCTGGAACCTCTGCCGCCGGCTGCTTCTAGGAGAAGGTCCGTTTTAGCGGTTAGGGTCTGGTGTACAACAGCTGCTTACATTCATTAATGTGTAGTACATACACGGTAGGATAGATGGTGATCGGTTCTGCAGTATAGTATTCTAGTAGCTGGATCTCTGCTGTAGAGATAAATACTTTCTATTGGACCATTAAAACAGTTATAGAGGATGATCTACATAATCACGTATGTCACGATGTAAACCTTAATACTCATATACCAGACATAAATTTTCTTGTTGGTTCAGTGAAAGATCAACAATGGTGGCAATGACCACTAAAGATGAGTAAAACCATGTTTATGAAATTGGAAACTTCCAGGACCAAACCCCCCAAATTATTTGGAGAGAAAAACAAAACACTGGGTTATTGGACCAAAACTTAAAAATCTTTATCTGAATTGTCTTCTCTCCCCCCCCCCCCACATATTTTTCTTGAATTTTAAAAGATTTAACATTTATTTGGTCATTCCTGCTTTCTGGTATATATATACAGGTAAACGCCGTTATAGCGCGACCCGTTATAATGCGGTTTTCACATGGCTCCCCCGTTTTAACAAACAAAACAAAAAACAAACAAAAACAATTAAATTTAATGTTTTTTTTTTAACATTTTTTTGCACACACTCTCACTGCACACCACACTCACTGCACACACTCTCACTGCACACACTCGCACGCACCACCTCTCGCTCACTGCACACACTCCTCACTGCACACCTCCAGACTCGCACACACACTACAAAGACACTGCACACTGCACACACATTCACGAGACACTGCACAGCACACACACCTCACGGTAGACTGCACACACACACACACACACTCTCCCTCTCCCCCTCAACCCCAACCCACCCCCCCCCCCACACAGGATAGAATGTCTGTGGTGTAGAGCATGAGAAGCTACCAGGAACACAGACACACAGACACACAGACACACAGCTCTCTTCCTAGACAGGGCAGGCTCCCCCGGCGTCCCTGAAAGTTTGCGAGTGAGAGCAGGAGAAGCTGCTGTGCGGGTGATCAGTGGACGTGTGAGTAAAATTGCCATGGAGAGGAGGCCACTCTCCAAGCACTGCCTGCAGCTCTCTGACTGCTGGGGAGGAGGGAGGAGTAGCACAGTGCAGCACAGTGCGATGATGCGATCCCAGCTCTCCCCCCTCTGTAGACACGGAACCCCCGGGCGTGGCGGCCATTTTTAAATTTGTGTGATTCATTTATTTATTTAATTTAATTAGCGCGACCCCGTTTGTAGCGCGGTCGGATCGGGTGGCCCCCGAGGACCGCGCTATAACGGGGTTTACCTGTGTGTGTATGTATGTATATATATAAATATATGTATATGTATATATAGAAATATATGTATATGTATATGTATATATAGAAATATATGTATATGTATATATATGTATATGTATATGTATATGTATATA